>PVIJ01001958.1:83551-177402 GCA_004024925.1 Scalopus aquaticus
ACTTTTGTGCAGGGTGTGAGGTAGTAGTCTAGCTTCATTTTTTTGCATGTGGCTGTCCAGTTTTCCCAGCACCATTTATTGAATAGACTGTCCTTGTTCCACTGCATTTTCTTTGCTCCTTTGTCAAAGATTAGTTGTTCATAGATATGTGGCTTTAATTCTGGGTATTCTATTCGGTTCCATTGGTCTTTCTGTTTTTTTTTCCAGTACCATGCTGTTTTAATTATTATGGCTTTGTAGTATAGTTTGAAATCAGGGAGTGAACTTCCTCTGTTTAGTTTTCTTTTCTTTTAGTTAGTAGGGCTTTAGCTATGCAAGGTTTTTTGTGGTTCCATATGAATTTCATCAGTAGTCGATCTATTTCTTTGAAGAATGTCATTGAGATTTTTATTGGAATAGCACTGAATCTGTAAATTGCTTTTGGTAGGATTGCCATTTTGATAATGTTAATCCTTCCAATCCATGAGCAGGGGATGCCTTTCCATCTTCTTGTGTCTTCTTCTATTTCTTTCAACAGAGTTTTATAGTTTTCTTCCACTTTTGGGAATTTACCCAAAAGACACAAAAACACTAATCTGAAAGGATACATGCACCTGTATGTTCATTGCGGCGCTGTTCACAATAGCAAAGGTATGGAAGCAACCCAGATGTCCAAAAATAGATGACTGGATCAAGAAGATGTGGTACATATACACAATGGAATACTATTCAGCTTTCAAGGAAGACAAACACATGCAATTTGCAGCGACATGGATGGAATTAGAGGGGATCATACTCAGTGAAATAAGCCAGAAAGAAAGAGAAAAATATCAAATGGTTTCACTTATAACAGGACTATAAGGAAACCAAACAGGAGAGAGACAATCAGCACGTGGGGGGGGAGGGGGAGGGGAGGAAAAGGGCACAAAATGGAATAGAAAAGAACACAAGGGACCATGGAGATGGATCACGGGTGAATTGGTGGTGGGCTACCCAAGGGGAATACAAAATGTAAAAGACATAAATAACAATAAAAATATATATTTATACAAAAATAAATAAATAAATAAACCCATATCAGATATATGGCATGCAAGTATTTTCTCCCATTCCATAGGCTGCCTTTCATTTGATACATTGTTTATTTTTCTATACAGAAGCTTTTTAGTTTGATGCAGTCCACTTGCTTATTTTTGCTTTTGTTGCCTGTGCTTTTGATGTTACATCTCAAAAAGCATTGCCAAGACCAATGCCAACCAGTTTTGTCTCCTATATTTTCTTCTAGAAATATTATGGTTTCAGGTTTTTTGGTGCCTTTTTTTTAAAGATTTATTTAGTTATGCATACAAGCTGGGGTACAGGCCAGAGGTATGGGGTGGTGAGAGGGTTCACCAGAGACAGAATGGGGAGCAAAACAGGCAGATTAACTGAAATACACTGCTGAGGGGAGCAGCGGGCAAGGCGGGAGAGGTCTGCCGCGCCATGTGGGAATCTCCCCGGCCGGGCATCGAACTCGTGTCGCTGCTGCCGACAGCTCCACAGTCAGCACTCAACCGCTGCTCCACCAGGGAGGCCAATTATGGTTTAAGGTTTTACATTTAAATATATAATTCACTATGAATTAATTTTAGCATATTATGTAAGGATAAAACTTTTTAGTTTATGTCTATCCAATTTTCCCAACAATTCTTAGAGCAACAGAGACTAGCCTTTCCCGATTATTCTCTGTCCCCTTGCCAAAGACTAGTTGACCATATAATGCAGGGGCTTTTCCAGGACTCTATTCAGTTCCATTGAGTTATATATCTTGCTTTTATGACAGTACCATACTGTTTTTAGTATCAAAGCCTTGCAATATAATTTGAAATCAGGAAATGTGATGCTTTTGGTTTTGGTCTCCCGTCTCAAAATTGCTTTGGTTACTCAGGGTCTTTTGTGGTATCATACAAATTTTAGGATTTTTTTTTCTGTTTCTGTGAAAAATGCCACTAGAATCTTGATAGGACTTACATTGATTCTATAGATTAGTTTGGGTAATATGGACATATTAACAATGTTAGTTCTTCCAATACATGAATAGGCAGATACCTTTCTATTTCTTAAAGCAATGTCTTACAGATTTTATTGTATACATCTTTTACCTCTGGTTAAATTTATATGTAAACATTTTATTCTTTTGGATGCTATTGTATCAATAAATGGGATTGTTTTCTAAATTTCTTTTTTATATCATTGTTTGTATATAGAAATATTATATTTGCATATTGGTTTGTTTCTTGATATTCTTTTGAATTAGAGTTGATATTATTTTGTTGAAAAATTTTGTTCTATGTTCAGCTGGGATTTGGCCTGTAACTTTCTTTTTTGTAGCATCCTTATCTGGCTTTGGTATGAGGATAATGCTGGCCTCACAAAATGAGCTTGGAAGTGTTCCCTCTTCTTCAATTTATTGGAAGAGTTAGAGAAGGATTGGCATTCAGTCTTCTTTAAATATTTGGTATAATTCACCCATGAAGTCATTTAGTGCTAGAATTTTTTATTGGGAGGATTCTGATTACCGCTTCAATCTCTTACTAACTAGTTCTGTTAAGATTTTCTATTTCTTTATGATCATCTTGGCAGGCCATATATTTCCAGGAATCCATCCATATCATGTAGGTCATTCAAATTGCAGGCACAGAAATATTTATAGTAGTTTCTTATAATTCTTTACACTTCTGTGGCATCAACTACAATGTCCTAACTTTCATTTGTAATTTTATTTCTTCGAATCCTCTCATTCTGTCCATCCATTCAAAAACCCGATTCTTAGCTTTATTGCTATTCTCTAATCTTCATTATTTCCCTTCCTCGGCCAACTTGGGGTCTAGCACTGAACTACAGGCATGCTTGGTGTGTGCGCAACTGTAACAAGGCCCTTGCTCAGCACCTGTTAATTTTTATTCTGCACGTAATTGAGACCACCAGTCATCAAATGAACTGGTCATTCACAGACGACAGAATATAAATTACAAGGGACGCGAGTAGTGGGATCATTTGAGAAGGGACTGCTGTTAGAAGGCACATTTAAAACCCAAACCTATGTCAGCAGGTGGCCTGCCACAGGAGGCCCTCCATTTTAGAAACGAAAGGCAGGAAAAGATAACAAAAACAATCATCAAGACCCATGAGAAAACAGGCACACAGCAAAAGCACCACGGGACCACCCCGAGGAAGACCAAAACCAGCCCTCCCTCCTTCACCTTGCTGGGCCTCGTGATGGCGGCTCAAAAGCACATGAGAGGAAGGAACTAGACATTGGGCAACTGGAAACCTTATTAAAGCAATGCGATGAAAAAAATCCAGAGTTTATCATTTCCATCAGTCAGTATGAGGACTATTTAGCTTGGTGAAGAGCTACGCAATGAGGACTCATTCATATATGCTCTGGGGTCGATGCAGGTGAAGGCCCCCTGGTCCTTCAGAGCCCTGTCGTAAATGGCCCTTTAGCCAGACCTGGAAATTGCACCCAGGGACCAACTAGTCAAGTGCAAGGCCAGTCAACCAGCTGTGCTGTTATCATGACCCAACTGACAGCCGGAGCAAAGGGCTACGCAGGGGGCCTGGCCAGTGGCGATGCGACACTAGCTGGGAAACACTCGTGCAAAGGGGGTGCCTTTTTTTTTAAGATTTATTTATTTATATACAAGCTGGGGTACAGGCCAGAGGCGTGGGGCGGCAAGAGGGCTCACCAGACACAGAGTGGGGAGCAGAACAGGCAGATCAGAAACACACTGCTGAGGGGAGCAGCGGGCGAGGCAGAAGAGGTCTGCCGCACCATGTGGGAACCTCCCCGGCCGGGCGTCGAACTTGCACCTCGCGCTGCCGACAGCTCCACAGCGCAGCGCCCAACTGCTGCGCCACCAGGGAGGGCCCAAAGGGGGTGCCTTTTGGAATTCATGTACGAGTCCCTCGGGCAGGTCGAGACTCAGATTCGTTTTTTCTTACAGAAGTAGGTAGGTCATAAACAAAAAGTGAACACATAAACAAAGCCATCCTATGTGTGGAAGGCACCTGGACGGCTATAGTAAGGCTGCCAAAGCACACTTGACCTGACCATTCTGCAGCTGTCCGCTCAGCTTTACAGCGCATCATTGTCCTCCTACAGCTATGAGCGACTCCAATGCGTTTTACTTTCTCTGAAGCTTGTTTTCTTTTCATCTTCCTCCAGAGATGCAGCCAAACTATCTCTTTGCAGGAATTTAAAAGCTTCCTTGGTTTTATCCTGCCTCTGCTCTTTATTGTTCAGCTCTGTTTCCCCGACTCTCTCCTTAAGGTCGCCCTCTGACTCTGAAGATCTTTAAACCCACATTTTGAATACTTACTTCAATCATTTCAAAAATGGCACTCTGACCAATGACTGGAAAATAAAGCCTCTAAGAAATACATCACTCTGAAGACAGTTCTAGTCTACTACATACTTAAGCTAGGAAAAAAGCACTACTAAAGGTGAACAAAAACAGGTGAGCAATTGCTGAGCAATGTTACAGGGATTTAACCGAACTCCATAAATCGTACCTGCAGGTTTTATGGCATATTTTTAATTTACAATAATGGTGGAGGGGAAGAGTCATTACCTTTAGTGTTTCACAGTATACTGTCCTGTATTTCCCAACTGTTCTATGGCAACCAAGGTGTCACGACAAATTAGTGCACAAGAGAAACGGAAGAGGGATGGCATAACCTTCCAAAGGACTAATTACAACTTTAGTTGAGGGTCATCTCACCACAGATATTACAGAAAGGAGGAATGAAGGTGACCCAAATATGATAATGAAGAAAAATAATCAATGAGGTAAGAAGCATTTGGAGAAATTATTTTGAACAGAGATCTGCAATCTATAGCCAGCGGGCCAAACCCTGCCAGAGAGCAGTAAGCTAAGATGGTTTGACATTTTTTAATGGCTAAAAAAATCAAAACAAGTATCATATTTTATGATATATTAAAATTATATAAAATCCAAGCTTCAGTCTCTGTAAAATATTATTGGAAGAAAAACATGCTCATTTGTTGAGGTCTACAGCTGCTCTCGCGCTATGATGGCAGAGTTTACTAGTTGCAGGGTAAACCACGTCACACACAAAGCTTCATTAACTGATTCTTCACAGAAAACAATTCGTGATCCCTAGTCTGGCTGGGGAACCTCTTCTCTCCTAAATGGTCTAGGTGGGATCGTGCCCACCACTCACTGTTCAACGTAAACCAACCAGCACCGCCCATCACCCCTGTCCATCGTGATCCCTGCCAGTTCAATCAGGGAAAAGCCATAGGCTGATGCAGAGAAAGCAGAGACTGCTGCGCCACAGGCTGGTCGGGTGAACAAGGGCTCGGCCACAGTCACGAGGAAGCAAACCCGAGGAGGAAGGCCGAGCAGACAGAAGAGGGCTGCCAGCTCCGAGATGCCCTTTAAACTTCTGAAGTGGGCCCTAGCACACTCTGCTTATTTTTAAATTGGTAAAAAAACACACATCAGAAATGTTACCATCTCAACCATTTTATTTTGTAAATTGTTTATCGAAGTAACTTTGGTTTACAACACTGTACATTTCAGGGGTATAGGCTGACACCTCTACAAATGTGTGTTATTGCATGATCTTAACCACTTTAAAATGGACCATTCACTAGTGTTCCACACACTTACACTGCTGTGAAACAGATCTTCAGAACTGTTCTCACCTTGTAGAACTAAAACTTGATATTTATTAAGTAGCAACTCCCTTTCGCTCCCACCCCTATCCCTGACCCTGGAAATCACCATTCTACTTTCTATAATTACAAATTTGATTACTTTAGATATCTTACGTAAATGGAGTCATACAATATTTGTCATTTTGTGATTGGCTCATTTCATATAGCATCATTTTCCCCAGGTTTATCTGTGCTACAGCATGTGAAAGGATTTCCTCCCTTTTTGAGGCTGCACAGTATTATTCCACTGTATGTACTGACCACATTTTGTTTATCGGTCTGTCTGTGGACATTGGCTTGTCTCTTCCAATTGGCTATTGCCAGTCCTGATGCTGTACACAGGGGTGTGCAAATATTTTGAGTCTGCTTTCGATTCCTTTGGATATATATCCTGACATACAATTGCTAGATCATATGGTAGTTCTATTTTTATTTTTTTATGAATCATCACATTGTTTCCAATAGCGGCTGCACAATTTGTAATCCCACTTACAACGCACAAAGGTTTTCTGCACCAACCCTTGTTTTTTTTCTGCTTTTTGGACAGCACTCATTCCAGTGAATGTGAGATCTCATTGCGGTTTTGATTTGCATTTCCCTGAATATTTGTGATGTTAAGTTTCTTTCTACACGCTTGTTGGCCATTTGTGTATCACCACTGGAGAAAGATCTATTCAAGTTCTTTGCCCATTTTGAAACTGTCTAATTTTTTGTTGTTCAGTTATAGGATTCTTTGTACATTTTTGATATCAAATAAATGATTAATAAACATTTTCTCCTATTCCACAGGTTGCCTTTTTATTCTAATTATATCCATTGATGTATAAAAGTTTTTGAACTTGATGTCGTCCAATTTACTTATTTTTACTTTGTTATCTGTGCTTTTGATGTCAAAGCCAAATCAAATTTTATAAGACTTCCTAAGTTAAATGTTTCCTCCTAGCAGTGTTTCTTTGGGCTTTTAGCTTAGGAATTTAACCCATTTTGAGTTAATTTTTACCAATGATATAAAAAAAAAGGGTGAAACTTCGTACTTCTGCATGTGGATATCAGTTTCGCAGTGCCATTTGTTGAAATCTGCCCTTTCCCTATTCAGTGATTTTGGCACCTTTCTTCATGTCAGCACCATAGTGTTTTCATTATTGTAACAATATTTTTTGAAATCAGGAAGTGTGAGTCCTTATCATTGTCTTGTTTATTTACTTTAACATTGTTCTTTTTAAGGTCTTGTGACACTCCATATGAACGGTAGGCTGATTTTTCCATCTGTGCAAAAAGTGTCATGGAGATTTGATAGGAATGGCATTGAATCTAGTAGATCACTTTGGGTAGTATAGACATCTTAACAATATTAAGTCTTCCAAACCATGAACATGGAATATATTTTCATTTATTGATATATTTAATTTCTTTCAGCAATGTTTTGTACTTTCTATCATTAACCTCCTTGGTTAGATTTATTTCTAATTATTCTATTAATTTTGTTATTGTAAAATAAAATTTTCTTAACTTTCTATTTCATTTGTTTGTTGCAAGTGTATAAAAACACACTTATTTTTCTGTGTTGCTTTTGTATCAGTTAACTTTGTTGATTTTGTTTAATATTTCTAAGACATTTCTTTGGCGGAATCTTGTGTTTTCTCTAAATGAGAATATGTCATCTGCAAACAGGTCATTTTATTCTTCCTTTCTAATTCAGATCTCTTTTATCTCTTTTTCTTCTCTAATTCCAGGTTTGTATTTCCAATATAATTCTGGATGGAATTAATACGCACTGTCTTCTTTATCTTGTTCCTAATCTTAGAGGAAAAGTTTTCAATCTTTACTGAGTATGACATAAGCTGTGAGCTTTTTACACAGGACCTGTATTAATATTGAAGTGATTTCCTTTTATTCTGACATTTTTAGTGTTTTTATCATGAAAGGGTGTTGAATATTGTCAAATGCAAATTCTCTTCACCAACTGACATGATCACATGGATTTTGCCCTTCATTCTCTTAATGTGGTGTATTAGAGTGACTGATTTCCGTATGTTGTATAATCCTTGCATTCCAAGAATAAATCCCACTTGATCATGGTATTTAATACTTTCAATGAGATCTTTAGTTTGCTAGTATTGTTTGTGGATTTTTTTGCATCGATATTTATTAGGGGTATTTATTTGTAGGTTTCTTTTCTTGTGATGTCTCTGGATGACATTAGTGTTAGGGAAATGCTGGCCTCATACAATGAGCTGGGAAGTATTACCTTCTCAATTTTTAGGAAGCATATGAGAAGATTTGATGTTAATTATTCTGTAAAGCTTTTTTTTTTTTAAAGATTTTATTTATACATACAAGTTGGGGTACAGGCCAGAGGCGTGGGGCGGCGAGAGGGTTCATCAGAGACAGAGTGGGGAGCAGAACAGGCAGATCAGAAGTACACTGCTGAGGGGAGCAGCGGGCGAGGCAGGAGGTCTGCCGCGCCATGTGGGAATCTCCCCGGCTGGGCGTCGAACTCGCATCGCCCCTGCCGACAGCTCCACAGAGCAGCGCTCAACCACTGCGCCACCGGGGAGGCCCTATTCTGTAAAGCTTTGATAGTACTCTCAAGTGAAGTCCCTAGTCCTAGTCTTTTCATTGTTGGGAGGTTTCCAATTACTAATTCAATCTCCTTACTAGTCTCTGGTCTGCTCAGATTTTCTTTCTTCATAATTCAGTCTTGGCAAGGTTGTAGTTTTAGGAATTTATCTGTTTCTTCTAGGTTATCCTGTTTGTTGGCATTCAGCAGTTCAAAGTATTCGCTTATAATCCTTTCTTGCTCCTGTGATTTTGTGTATAATGTCCTTTCTTTCATTCTGATTTTGAGTTTTCTCTGAATTACCTTCTCTAAGGTTTTGCCATTTTTGTTGATTGTTTCTAACAATCAAGCCTAAGTTTTGTTGATTACCGTGAACTACTCTATTACTGCATTCATCTGCTGGGTTTAGATTTAGTTTGTTCATTTTTTTTCTAGTTACATGAGGTATAAAGTTAGGCTGTTAATTAAAATTTGTTTTAATGGACGTGTTTATGGCTTCCCTCTTTGTTCTGCTTTCATTGTATCTCATAAGTTTTGGTACATGGGGTTTTCATTTCCACTTCTCTCAAGGTATTTTCTAATTTACCTTGTGATATTTTCTTTGATGTGTTGGTTGTTTTAAGAGCACATTGTTTGATGTCTACATATTTATGAATCACCCTGTTCTCCTTCTATTAATGTTGTTTCATCCCATTGCAATCAGAAAAGATAATTTGTATATTTTCAATGTTGTTAAATGTACTGTGACATGTCCTTATCTTGGAGAATGTTCCACACAGACTTGAGAAGAGTGCATATTGTGGGTTGTCAGGTGGAGTATACCGTATGTCTGCCAGATCCAGTTGGTCTATAGTGTTGTTCAAAACCTCTGTTTGCTTATTTACCCTGTTCTGGTTGTTTGATCCGTCACTGAAGTGGACCACTGAAGTCTACTACTGTTATTGTGTTATTTATTTCTCCCTTCAATTCTCTCGATGTTTGCTTCATTCAGGAGTTTTTGTGTTTAGTATATAAGTATTTATAATTATTATGTCTTCTTGGTGAATTGTCCCCTTTATGTTTATACAATGAGCTTCTTTGTCTCTTGTAAGAGTGAGTTTCTCAAAGACAGGAGGGATTGTATTGTATTTTAAAAATTCACTCAGCTGATCTACATATTTTGATGGGGAAGTTAAATCTACTTCCATTTACAGTCATTACTGATATATAAATTACTCTTGCTATTGAAACCATGTGCCTTCTTTCATGATTCATTAATTTTTGGTAATGACATACCTTGCTACCCTTCTCATTTCCTTTTGTTTATAGCTTACAGATATTTTCTATGTGATCACCACTGCAATTATATAAAATATATTAAGATCACTGTATTCTATTTTAAACTAGTAACAACTTAACTTCATTGCATATGTATCTACTCTAATACGGCTTCACTCACTGCCCACACTATGCAATTGCCATTACAAATTACCGCTTTATATATTATATACCTATTAACATAGATTTATACTTTCATGCATCATCATTTAAATTCTAACAGGAATGACAAATGAACTTAATCACCAGAATCACATTAATAGAACATACCATGTTTGTCTATGCATTTATCTTTACTGGAGAACCCCGTAATTTCATTTGGCTTTGTCCCACTACCTAGCGTCCTTGAGGGCTCAAGCTGCAAATCCTTTCACCTTGAAGGACTTTGAATATTTCTTGCAGAGTGGGTCTAGTGGCAACAAGTTCTTTTTGATTTTACTTTTCATAGAAAGTCTTAATTATTTATTATTGAACTTCTTGAATTACTATGTCCATTTCTTTCCTCAAATTTCGAAGATACCATACATTACTTATTCACATAAACTTTCCCCCATTTCTTCTTCTCTTCTCCCTTTGGTATTCCCATAATGTATACACTGACTGCTAGCTAATGTCCCATAGTCCGTTAGGGTCTCTTCCATTTTTTTTTTCATTTTTCATTCTGTGCCTCTCGGTCCATGGATTCAACTGACCTGCCTTCAAATTCTGATTCTTTCTGCTGCTTGATCAAGCCTGCTGATGGAACGGTCTCTTAAGCTATATTTTTCAGTTACAGAATTTCTGTTTGTTTTTTTCATAGTTTCTCTTTATTAATATTCTCACTTTGTTCATTTATTTCATCTTATAACCTTTTTATTCAGTGCTTCCCTGATTTCATTTACTTGTCTGTGTCCTCTTTTAGCTCAGCGAGCATCCTTATGACAGTGATTTTGACATTCAAAATATAAAGGCATGTTCATAGAACTGCACTTTGGTGCACTTTGGAAGACTCAGCTTCTAGCGTTTTACTTTGTTCCTTTGGGCCATGTTTCCCAGTTCTTTGTATGTCATGTGATTTTGTTGTTAAGATTTGGGGATCTGAAAAAAAATCTCTTCTGGTCTTTACAGACTGGTTTTGTTCAGGGAAAACTGTTACTGCTCAGTTCAGTTAGAGATTATGGGACCTCTGGAAACTTTTCTGCGGATTTGTATTCTCTGGGTCTGTGTGTGTGCTTTTAGTCATTTAAAATTCACTAAGCAGCTTGTCCTACTTCTCAGAAGCCCATAATCTCTTGCTCCCCAGTGCAGCTGTCTGCGGAACTGCAGCTCTAACAATGCATGGGGCTCATGTCTGTTTCAGCAGTATCGAATCAAGACACCAGTCTTCTCATGTCAGGTGAGACAAACAGTAGTCCCTGCGGCAGCTCTCAGACTAACCAGAATGTTGGATGCCTGATCCACTCTTTTGTTTCTGACCTGAGGAAGAGTGTCCAGTGTGGGAGGTCTCCTCTTAGCTGTACCGTGTGAGGTCAGATAGGGAAAAGAGCAAGGCCAGATACATAAAACACCACGAACCAGTTGAGAAGACACAAGAAGGAACCTCCATTGAGGTTGGAGCAATAAAAAGGGGATGGTGACGCAAAAACCAAAAGAATAGCCTAGAAGAGAACATTATTACAAATGACGTGGGGACATTTACATAGGAGCATTCTCAAATTCCACAAGGTAATGAGCAGAATTACCTCACAAAACACTATGGACAATTACTTTTTGAAAGAATAAATGGGCTGTTTGTAGACAAATCGCTATGTAAATTTCAACTCCATAATAATGACATGCATTTCCATTTGGCATTCCATTGTGGCCCTGTGTGGTGTTGCTATCATTTCCTGTCTCTCCACTCCCATTCCACAAAGGTGGTGGCAGGAGGTGATCAGCAGACCCCTTTCTGAGCACTCACCACAAGGAAGGGGCGAGTTGTCACACGCTCCCATTAAAAGTTATATTTCTGTGGTGAATTTGGACCATGTTCTTCCTAGAATATTCTTTACAGGCAGGTCACGGACGCCAGAGCTGTGCAAGAACCCCTTGCTGACAACAGGCGCACCGTAGAGCTTTGTGATAATCAGAAAACACGGGCCCCTGCGGTTCATTTTAACTTCCCTGCATGAATCAGAGTGCAACCTCAGAAGAGTCACTTGGCCACCTCAGACTTGTTCAATGTCCACGTTAGTTTTTTTACCTTAGTTTTTTTTTTCATATATAAAATTAATAGCAGTCCCCAATTTCATGGGAGGGCTTTGAAAATGCATAAATTAGTGAATTACCAGTTGAGAATGGGGTCAAATGCATGATTCTCTAGAGTAAAGTTTGGCAAATTCTTCAGCTCACGGGTCAAATCCAGCCCCGAAGTTGTTTTAGTAAATAAAGTTTTATTGTAACACAACCATGTTCATTTGTTTACATATTTCCTGTAGCTGTTTTCACTCTCCAATGACAAGGATGCATTGCTGTAAGTTATAAGTGATACATGGCCTTCAGAGCCTAAAATATTTACTATGTGAACTTTTACAAAGAAAGGTTTCCTGACCTGTTCTAAAGAACTAAGGGGGGGGGCCCTCCCTGGTGGTGCAGTGGTTAAGCGCTGCGCTGTGGAGCTGTCGGTAGCAGCGATGCGAGTTCGTCGCCCAGCCAGGGAGATTCCCACGTGGCGCGGCAGACCTCTCCTGCCTCGCCCGCTGCTCCCCTCAGCAGTGTATTTCTGATCTGCCTGTTCTGCTCCCCGCTCTGTCCCTGGTGAACCCTCTCGCCGCCCCACGCCTCTGGCCTGTACCCCAGCTTGTATGCATAAAATAGATAAATCTTTAAAAAAAAAAGAACTAAGGGGTAGGGTTAGTGGGAGAAAAGTATCTTTCAGTGAGAAAGCCCATCTTTGAGAGCGCATGGAGATGGCTTTCTGAAGGCCTTAGTAGCTAGAGGCAATCTTTCCTATTGTTAGGCTATAGTTGAGAAAGTCACCAGAGAACTGATTAAAAAGTAATTAGCAGGTGAGGATGGAGGTGAGGGTTGAGGGCCGATCAGTATTTAACAGATGTGGCCGTCTAAAGAGCATGAATGACCAAGGAATCCCGCCTTATCCTTTCTTACGCGTTACTTCCCTACATCGGGCACCCATTTACCCTGAAAATGACACAGAAGGAAAGGGAACGCTAGGACAACCTAACATCCCTTTTCCTTTCAGAGGTTTTTTTACTCATCAGCAAGTCAGATGTAGGAAAGGTTGGTAGAGGGCGCTCGCACCAGAAATAAAATAAAAACCACTGAGTTGCTTTTGTAGTAGAGTAATGTTGCTACTCTTGACTAAAACGATATTCACACACATTATACCTGTGACTCCTCTTATGAGTTACATACCCTTATATCTGCATCTAGAACTCACCGTACAATGCATGGATAACTGATTCAATTCATGCTAATAAAGAAAAAACTTTTTCATGACTAAGAATGACACTGAACAGCAAATAAAGAACTGACCAGTTGACAGAGGGGAAAACCTTCATATTTTAGTACCTGGGTCAGCACTTCTGCCCTGTCATTTTGCAATGGACCCCCTAAAATGTAGTAGTGAAAGCAGGGCAGACAGGGCACAACTGCCCAGGCTGAGGCAAGACCACCAAAAAGCCCCAAAAGGCCCAAAGGCCAAAAGCAACAAAGGCCAGGGCCTGATGGGGCGCAGGGCACTGCCCGCGGGGCTCACCCGCGCGCACAACTGCGGGAGACTTCAGGCTGCAGGAACAGCAGCAAACACGGGGCTTATTGTACAAACGGGGAACAGAGCTGCCTGCACCCTCAGGTGGCGGCCGCCTCCCCCAGAACGCAGCGGGGACGGCAGCCCTTTGGGAGGTGTCGGGTTAGACCCACACTCAGGCCTCTGAGACACCAGGCCCAGGGCCCCCGGGGCTCCTTTCGGGCCGCGTCAGGGACAGGACCGAGGCCCCGTCTCTGCAGAGTCCTTCGGCGTCTCTCCCTGCTGGAGGGCGGCCGCTGACGCTTCTTCTCTTCTTTCTTCCTCGGAGGCCGAACCGACTCCTCTCTTCGGCGTCTGCACCCTGCGTCTGTCTTCTCCCGGGGGCGGGCGTCGTCGTCCTCTGCTGTTCTTCGCCTCGGGGGCCTCCCTCTCTCTCCGGGGCTGGCCTCCTCTCTGTTTTCTCTTCTTCCCCCCTTCAGGTCCCTGATCCTGGCTTGTAGCCTCTCCCCAGGACCATGCACAAGTCTGATGGGACCATTTTCCACCCTGGAGCTGATTGGACCAGCCCATCAGCTCCTGGCACCTGATTGGTCCATTCAAAACAGCAGTTACTGGGCAGGAGCAACGGCCACAACCGCGCTGGAGCAGCGGGGTAAGAGGCCCCACCGCTCCCACCGCTCCCGCCCGCCCCCGCTGCTAAGGCAGCTGGGTTCCGGTAACAACTGCATCCTTTAAGATCAAATTGTCTTCTTGAGAGTTTCTCCTGGCCTTCCCAAGCCGAACCTCTCACCAGCGCTGCGCTCCCGGAGCAGCTGAGAGGCACACTGCATGAAACAACGCGGTGACTCAGTGACTCTTGAGCGACCGAGTGTCCCCTGGCACAAAAAGTACCACCAACTCTCATCATCCTTGCGATCGAAGAGGAGACGCTCCCTTCGGAGTGGGCCATTGATGACCAGGTCTTATTCAGGCTCCGAGAGGCGCCCCAGAACAGGGGCGTGGTAGGGAGCTGCTGTTTCCCACCCAGCTGGACAACAGGTACCCGCCCTCATCTCCTGCCTGTGCAGGCGAGTACAGACAAGAGTGGAAAGGCACCTGCCACAAAGGTGACTCCAGGTCCTCTCAGGTTCAGCCAGTTTCCTTGGCAGTCATTCCCACACGCCCATGTGGCATTTGGCACCAGGGAGAATTTCCCGCCTGGGCCCCAGCCTTAGGTTATGACTTCAAAATTGCTCTCTGCAAGGGTTGGCACAATCCAGAAAGAGGCGCTCCAAAGACCTCTCGAAAAGAGCCAGGGCGGTCGGCAGCCCTGAGCTAGTATTTCAATTATAGGCTGTGGTGGACACCTGGTCGCCCAGGTGCTTCTGTTGTTGCAGGCCGGCTGTCCCTGTGCTTCCGAATGGACTTTGTGACCCAGCTCATGTCCATCCCCAGGGGCACTGCAAAATCTCGGGTGAAGGAAGACTCAACCGTGTGCCAGCCCCCTGCTGTCCACGGCGCTGCCCTAATGTGCCTGTACCCGCTCTTGTCCCCGTGGCCCAAGGAACTTCAGATAATTGCAGTCCCTCCAGACAGGCCGGCCTGCTGGACAAATAAGCAGTGCGTTTCGGGGATTTGTCCTAGAATAAAGGCCAGATTCAGGCAAGCAGCAGAGTTTCCGGAGCAAATGCACCGGGCACATGAGACAGACACCGATGCTGGAGAAGCCTGACTCCACGGCTCTTTGTGCCATATGCCACTTCGATATGGAAGGAGAGTGCCATTTCAGAGCCTTCCTGTTAAAAGCCCTTCTATCAACTCTGCAAACTTCCCTTCCAGCTGGGAGCAGTGATTATTAACTCAGCGCATCGGCGCTTTGTCAGATTTGAAAGAAAACAAATCTGCTCCATCGAAGGGAGTAAACAGCCCCTAATGTTCAGCAGAGGAAGCGTTCACACTGATGCAACATAATTACCTTTCATTTCATGTAATGATACTATCAAATTGACTTTGTTCCTCCATTAATGAAATTATAATATACTTCCCTCTGCTGGACTTGGACACTCGGGGTCCCAAGGAAATCCTTTGCCCTGGCCAGGAGTCAAGTATTTGCATCTTGTGCGCTGCCATTGTACTTGAAAGAGGTAACTTTTTTTAAAAAAGAATTCTGCATCAAAAAAACAGAAAACAAGGCCAACTGCCTCCTCTCTAACATCTCACTTGGATATTTAGAACCTCACAAAGTAACAGCACACCCCACTTGAATGGCTCTCCTTTGCTGACAAAACTGGTCATTTCCACAGCGAGCCTTTTTAATACCAGTAACACAGGACAACAACTTGAGTCATCTCTCAAAATCATTTGTATTTTGTTGGACATGTATCAAAAACAGAGGCTTAAAATCGTAGGAAATTGATGTCTGTTTCAAATAGGAACATATCACAGGTTTTGGTGGGCAGGTGCAACCATAATACCCACATGCAACTTCACAACTCTTCTTGACTTTTTAAAAAAATGATTACAGAACAAAAAGTTTAAGGGAACCGATCACAGGGTCGCAGATTAAGCGAGTCATCCGCAGAGCAACAGTGATGCCTAGGAAATCTTGGGGTCGGAATCAAGAGAAAATAGCTAAACACTAGCCCTAAAACTACCGATTACTATGAGAAGAAAAGCAATTGCTTCCTCACTCTTTCAACTGGTGCTATTTCTTCAGATAATCATTTTCTGAGGTAGATAAGCCAAAGCTACATTTCACACGGAGCACTGAAATGACTGGTAGTTGCGAAGGGCTAAACTCCTCCCCGCCTTGTCCACATGGAGAACCAAGAAGTTTCCACGTGTCCGCACTGGTCTCCACTACTCAGGCCTCAGAAGAGAATACTTCTCCCTGGGTCAAACTGTCCACCGTGGCAATGGCAGGTAGAGTAAGTGTCTCCAATACGCACACGGGGTTACACACTGTACACTGACAGGGCGAGAGGCCACAAAGCTAGCGTGCCAAAAATGAGAAACGATTCTCTCCATTTAGAACTTGAAAAAACTCAAGGCAGGTGGTTTGAGTGACCCTGGTCTCCTCTCCCAATCCCCACCCCACCCTACCCCACCGCACCCCTCAGCCTCCACCCTGGCTCACGGTAATAGCTGATGGCGCCAGGCAGTGTTGTCCTACTTATCTTGCTCACATTTTAATGTTTCCTCAATCTTCATGACCCCAGATTCCAGATTTGTGCAGCACATGAGTTTTGCATTAAGGCCCCCACCCCACACAAACAAGCGTGCTCTTAGTCCATTTAACTCAAAAATTGAAAACAAGTCACACATGCTGCTTGCTGTGCCCTATTAGACACACTCTGTGACTCAAACAAGGCGAAGATGCAGCGCGGCTGACGAGGACAGCCGGCCTCTCGTGTGGCGCCCTAGCAATGGGCGGCTTCTCCTCTCTGCTCTCAACAGATTAAGCCCATTCGCCTGGCAGGGGAGTCTAAAGCCTGTTCTCTTAGTTCACGTATCACTTCCGCCACACTCTAAGGTCCTTGAAGGACAGAGCTCATCTTGCTCATCTTGGCATTTTTAGCCTTCAGTCAATGTTGAATTCGATCAATGCGTGATCCGCGTTGGGCGGACCGGCGGGGGGCAGGGCCAAGGGGAGTGTCTGAAGCAAGCACGTGAGCACCAAGGAGGCCGGGCAGGCCCGGGTTTAAGGCTGCCGAGTGGGGGCGGGGGTCTGGCAGGGACGGGAAGGTGAGTCGAGCTGAGCGCACGGTAACAGGGCTGGGTAGTCCCCGGGGTGGCGCACACAGCTGCAGAGCACGGGCGCTTCGGCGTGGACTGGGTGGCATGATGCATGGGGCCTGCGCTGAGAATTTGAAGATAGGAAGCAAAACGAGTGAGCCCACCGCCAGCTGTTGAGAACCCACCCCGTGCACACGACTGTTTTGGCAAAAAAGAGTCCTCCGTGCCTTCACTACCTCACGGCATAGTTGTCAAGACTCAAAAATGTCATGCCCTGCGAGTATATGCTAAAGCTTGACAGTGATGTACCATCCCCTTACCAGAGTCAGAACAAAGGGAGGTGATAGCAGTGCTTCTGTCAGAGTGACACACATGAACCAGGACCCTCCCAGGCTAAACTGGCGGTGTGGCCACTCACCTGTTTCCCTGTCTATCTGCTTTACTAATTTACAGCTGGCTGCGGCCGCACCTGGGCACCCGCACCCACCTATAGCTGGAGAAGTGTTTCAGTATCTGCACCCACAGCCATCCTACCTGCGGCCGTATGTTTACATCTGCAACCACACCTGTCTGCCCGCAGCCATATCTGCTCCTACGACTCTCATTTATTGATGCTGTTATGATAACATTGCCTCAGAGCACCTCACTTTCTCTCTCTCCATGCTCTTTGTATCCATCCCTCCTCCTCTCATCCATTTAAGCAGGGTGCCCCCCTTTCTGAGACTACCACCCTTGTAGTTTCTCTCTCCCCGTCTCCCTTCCCCTAGTCTGCATTCTTTCTCTCTCTCTCTGAAGTGGTAACAATAAGGAACTGAGAAATTTTTACTTAGCACCTGTCATGTTTTAATCAGTGATCTATTTCCTTAAAAAAGTGTATTTCAAATTCCTGTAAGAGTGTCAACAAAAGTCATCCTTTCTTAATGGCAAACTGGTGTATTGGAACAGGCAATAGAATCCAACTGGGTACCTGCATGTAAATTTTGGGCCAGGTATTTGATTAGTCCAAACCTGCATTTTATCATCTGGCAAATGGAATGATTATCCCGTATTAGAGGTCACATGCAGGTAAAGGCTTTAGAGCAGCAACAATATCTGTTCATTAGAATCAGTCGGGGAGCTTCTGAAACCCTAATCCTGGGCTCTTACCCAGACCCAGTGCTATGGACTATAAATGTTTGCATGCCGCCAAATCCCTATGTTGAAGCCCCAGTTCCTCACTGTGATGGTATATGGAGGTGGGCCTTTGGGGAAGCAAATAGGTAATAAAGATACAGCGCCCTCATGATAGAATGAGTCCTCTCCTAAGGAGAGACCTACATAACCGACCGCTCTCTCGAGGACAGAGAGAAGGAGGTTGGCTACAAGCCACAGAGGACCTTCATCAAGAACCCGTCCATGCTGATTCCCTGATCTTAAAGTTCCCAGCCTCCAGGACTGTGAGCAATAAATTTCTGTGTTGAAGTCATCCAGCTTGTGGTATTTTATTAGAGTAGCCCAAACCATCAAGACACACAGACATCAGGGTGTTTTAACTGCACCTCAAATAGCTCCTCGGGCCGTTCCAATGTGCAGCTAAGACTGAGAGCCACCACTGTGCAGACTAGGTAACACTACAATATACACAACTGGGCCTCCCTGGTGGCGCAGCGGTTAAGTGCTGCGCTGTGGAGGGGTTGGCAGTGGCGACGCGAGTTCGACGCCCAGCCTGGGAGATTCCCACATGGCGCGGCAGACCTCTCCTGCCTCGCCCACTGCTCCCCTCAGCAGTGTATTTCCGTCGATCTGCCTGTTCTGCTCCCCACTCTGTCTCTGGTGAACCCTCTCGCCGCTCCACGCCTCTGGCCTGTACCCCAGCTTGTATGCATAAATAAATAAATCTTTAAAAAATATATATACACCACTGTTCATAGTGGTCTATGCTTAGCCCCACGGGTTATCATCCACACAGAAAGTAAGCTATCCAGTCCTCCCCTAAATAGTTGGGGGTAGGAAAAGGAAGACGAAATCTGGAAACCACAGGCCATGTTCTAATACAGAATCATCTCATTATTTAGCTGTTACACGCCAACTCTGCACGGGAAGCCCGACTCCTCCCATAGCTTCCTCCATCCCTCGGAAGTGGTTTTACCTTCATTAAAACAACCACCTGATGTGGGCTATTGTTTAGATACCAGAAGAGATGAAAACAAAGAAGACATCTAATCTTGTTCAAAGAGAATATGTAAAAGAGTGAAAAAATTAAATGCAAAGCTGCTAATTACTAACCACAGATTAATTTTCAAATTGTTCTTTTAACTTCTAAAGCTAATGAGTAGAGAAATGCTCAAGACTGCAGGCTCCCCGGAAATTCTGGTAATTAGAGTATCTCTGTAATGGATGCGACTTGGTAGGTAAAAAAACAAACAAACAAAAAAAAAAAACCACAGTGATTCTCATCATTAGTGATAAAGAACAAACACTTTCTGAGGAAGTATGGTTCTTGACATCTTAAAGCGATGTCTCTGAGAAGATTGGAATGCAGCATTATCAGTCAAAAACCCCACAGATTTGGAAAAGTGAGACTGGTGACTGCGGTGCTAAAACTTGCCATTTGGAAATCAGTGCAGGTTTCTCAATTAAGTTGCTGATTTGCTCTTGCATGTTTTAACAGCTGGCATCAGGCCAGTGTAAATGCTAGAGAGACACCTGGTCTAGCCCTTAAAAATGTCAGTGACGCTAACGGAACTACACGGAGACAGAGGTAGCTGAGGCCCCCGGGATCGCTAAGCAATAGGCCTCAGTTTGGGTTTCTAGCTTTTTGATCACATGGCCTGGAATGTACGGGAATCCAAATCCAACCAGGGAAAAAGAAAAATCCATTTTAATATACCTTCATAAATTCATAATCTATGTATTTTTAAAATTTACATTTTATGGGCAGAAAGTTTTACAGTTTTGAGTTAAAACATCTAGGGCATCTCAACTGAGTCAATTACATAAATTCATAACCATGTTACCAAACAGATGGCACAATTTAATATCAAAAAATATGCTCTTTCTAGGACTATAAAGGACTTGGGCAAACTCTATGAAATTAAAATTCTGAATCCAACGTGTAAACAAAATTACTGGCCTTTCTTCCAGCTTTCAAGCTTTCTGGAAGATACTGCTACCACCGCTATTACCAGTATAGCTTCTGTATGAACCTATCCTCAGGGAAGCCTTGGAGAGACAGAGGGCCACTTTCCACATGCTTCCTGGAATGGGTCATGTTCAAGGGCAACCTGAATTTTCCCAGGACGGGCCTGAGGCAAGCCCCCGACCAACAAACTTACTATGAAGAGAGTGTCCCGCTCCTCTGTGATTCCAGGAAGGGAGAGATTTGGGCAGCAGAGCCTGAGAAACTCATTCTGTAGGAGTATTGTCTCTAGCTACATGCTAATACTTCTGACATGGAAGGATCCTTGCTTTTACCAAAATGATGTCCATCTCACAGTGATCCTATGTAGGCCCACTAGTCCACAGCAGTTTGGCAGGCATAGAATGCAGCCATGATGAGAACGACCATTCCTTTTGGTCTCCAATTTCCACTCAATTGTACTAGGCTAGGGCCAACCAGACTTCCTGATTTCAAAACAATTTCACAATTTTATCATGATTAAGAATATTTCACTGCGGGCAGACCATTAATGTTTTGAGAAGTGCAACATAAGCACTTTCTCAGACAAATACAAGAAAACAGAACAAAGCAACAGCTATGGAAACCATTTTGGTGGTTCTTCAAAAAGATAAATTTAGAATTACCATATGAGCCAGGAGTTCCATCCTAGGGATAGGACAGACTCAAGCGAACTGAAAGCAGGGACTCAGAGAGATGTGTGCACACCAATGTTCACAGAACATTATTCACAAAAGCCAAAAGGATGAACAACCCAAATGTCCATTGACATAAGGCTGGATAAATAAATGTACTATGTCCATACCGTGGATTACTACTCAGTCTTAAAAAGCAATGCAATTACGATAGACGCTATAACACAGATGGGGGGACATCATTCTAAATGAAGTAAACCAGACACAAAAGCACAACTATGATATGATTCCACTTATAAGGTACCTTATTGTCAAATTTCACAGAGACAGAGTAGAGGGTACTAGGAGTTGTGGGGAGGGGGGAGCTGTGGGTTACTGTTTAGTGGGTACCAAATTTCCAACAGGAAAAAGAAAAAAAAAATTCTTGAAATGGACAGTAGTGCTGTTTGCACAAAACTGAGTATACTATCACTGGAATAGACACTAGAAAACAGCAAATAAATTTTACCAATATGTTCTATGTGATAAACCATTATATATAAACCATATATACATAACCATTGTTTTGCCACAATTAAAAAACAGCAGTACCACAAAAATCTAAAACCTTTGCCAATGTTAATGCTAAAAATTTATACTATAATCAGCAATGCACATAATTCTTTTAATCAATTACCGTAGTTACAGATGAATCAATATAAATTTTGTTTTCTAAATGTTTCTCTAGAATGTTTTCTAAATGCTATTTTCCCATACCAAATGTTAGTTATTAGCCTAAGACAATGAGTACTACTGACATGAGATTGAGTAATGAATCTTGTGCCCTGGACCAGCATTACCAGGCGACACAGAGAAATGGTACTCTAAGATGGCGCCCATCCAAGAACAAAGCAACCTCAAGTCACAGGATACAGAAGCCACAGAGGGACAAGCTATGTGCATCATGACCACCCAATGCCTCTGGGCTCCTAATTTAAGGATGTTAATTCTCCTGAGAAAAGGATTACAATAGAGGCATACAAAAAGCCAAGAATGTTCAACCTACTTGATGAAGCAGTCTCGGCCATCCCGGTTTGCCATCATCTCCCATCCATAGGGAGGGACCTGGTTCAAGCCCCAGGTTCCGGAGGGAGGCGGCCAGCCTGAAGACTTTGTCCTGTGGCTGGAAAACAAAATGGAGAGAAAATTATCACTACACCTATCTCCTGTAGCCTCAGCTGATTAAAGGAATAATTAGAACGTTTACTGCCAGGTACCAAGCTTGGCATTCACCTTCATGGTATCTCGCTACTTTTCCACAGATGCCCTATGAGGTGAGCGTACTTAATCCACTTTCCAGAGAGTAAGCAGCGAATGGTCGGTAAACTCAGTCACTTTCCTGAGGGCATACAAGTCAATTCTGAATGTAAGTTTTATACACTTCCCATTAAACCAGGCATTCCTGAGCTAAGACAGGACATTTTGGGCACATAAATAGGTATCACACCACAATATAAATATACATGTGAAAATAAGCTACAAACATTGTGTCTTAAACAAAATAAACTCAAGTTTGGGTTTCCTGGAATCCTCTGACCAAAATACAAAATTTCTACTCACATAAACCACATTCCACGTCAAGATGAGTCATAAAACCTTAGACAAATGCTCAACTTAAGTTGTAATGAAACCCACACAATAGCTTTCACAATTTTTAGCCTATCTCTCAAACTAACCTCACCAGCAAGATGAAAGGATGAGCTAAAAAGTTCTACAAGTGTGCCTTGCAGTTGGCAAGAGCAGAGGAAGGTACCGATGTGACAAACGGACGTGACAGGGAGCAGTGTAGGGACATCGCTCCTTGCCGGAGAGCTGTGCTCTGTCTCTGGAACATCACCGCATCCTGGCCTAGAACCTGCATAAATCCCACTGTTACCTCATGTACTAGAAGACTCCTTTAGAACACAGGCATGGAAAGGACACAAGCGGGGTCATATGGGATCCACTAGCACTCCTCACCCCTCAGTCCTTTTCTCCAAGGGGTGGATGCTCTCTCCTGGTGGACTGTAAGATGATTGGATGGTCCCACACTGCAGGCTGGTGGCAGAGAGGAGGGGGGAAGGCAGAGAGGTCGCTTCCAGTACCTCACAATCAGCATCTCAATGGTGTACCCGGGAGCCCTTTACAAAGAGAAAGAAGCCCTTACCAGCCCCACACACCTTGCACAACCTTCTGTGGCAGCTAACACGCAGCGATGGGCCATCCACAGCAAACATCCAAGTCATAGTTGTCAACCTTTCTGGCAAGAGGGGGGACTTTCAAACCGTAGGACTCAGAGGCACTTGCCCCCGACACTGGCCCAGCTTGTCTCTCTGACCTCAACCCAACACTCCTCCTCAGAAGGAAGGAGCCCATTTCTTGTAGGTTCTGTGGAAAGGAACTCTTCTGCATCATTTTAATCCCCGTGTTGCTTTTCTCTGACTCACTTTCAGTTTCCCTACATCCCTCATCAACTTAATACAGGTCTGGCAAGTCTAGAAGGCCACCGTAGGGTTCCTTCTTGCCCCTTGACTGCGGAGAGAAGAGGCATGGAGACAGTTTTATTCCTCTTCTTCCCACAAGTCAGCAGTGGCAATTTGCTCTGGTGGTTTTTTAAAAATGTGCTGCTCCCCTGCAGTGAGAAAATACATGAATTTGCCACCTGGAGGTACTACAGAAAGTATGCCAGTTTCTCTACACAGCAGCAAAGGCATTTGGAAAGCTTTCAAAGGTGGGACCAGGAAAACAAGTCCTTGGAGATGTGAACAGTCTATGCTGTTATTTAAAAGTTCTCCAAAAGCAACGGTACAGTAAGAGGTGACCCAAGGAACATGCTTGTAAGTGAAAGGCAGTCTAATGGAGAAATCGCAACAATTTATTCTGGATTTCTAAATTAGGTACTGTATCAGCAGGTTAATTTTTTCCAGATGGGGTTAACTTATTTAAAACAAACAAATTGTCTTTTCTCTTCTCTCTCATTCTCTCCCCCCCAGCCAGAAGTCAAAATCACTATGACTCAGGCTTCCTAATATAATTTACATGTAAAAATACAGTATTATAATAATGAGCCGAAGGAAGATTGAATCTTTTTTCTTTTCTTTTTAAAAGATTTATCTATTTATGCATACAAGCTGGGGTACTGTCTCTGGTGAATCTTTTTTCTAAATTGCATTCTGTCCAGTATGTTTAGTAGGCAGCCAGCAAGAGCTCACCAAGATGTTTTCAAATAAACCTTTGTGTCATAAAACATCAAATGAAGTGCCAATACTGGAAAAATCCATCAACACCGAGTTCATTTAGGTCAAGGGACACAGCCCATATAAAGCAAATAATTGAATACTTAAAACCAAACATGAGTATATGATTGTTAATGTGCTGACATAAAACACATGGGTCGGAAAGGCATTAGGAGAACTTAGCAAATGAAAAGCGCAAGAAGGAAAAAGCACACTCTGTATCTGACCAGAACTGTCCTGAGACAAGCCAAAGATGAGGTTCACAGTGATGGAGGCCGCTCACTCCTGCTTTAGGCACTGCGGGGTCTGCACCACCAGGTCGGCCACAAGCCAGCCTCGGAAACAGGTGGTTCGCACCGTGCTGCTGGGGAGACGCTTCAGGGCCCTTCGGCTCACACTGCTGTGGCTACGCCAAACTCCCCATCGCTCCCAAATGTCTCCCTCCCCATTGCTGCAGAAAGGGAGTTTTTCTACCGACACTGCAAAGAGGTGCCCTCTTACCACTGGTCATTTTTGCAGCAGCTGGGCCAGTCCTCAAGGAGACTCCCAGGACTGTTTCGCGCTGCAGACGCCTCCAGTGCAGAAACTACACCGGCTCCCCTGAGGGGCCAGGCGCTGCGACGATGGCAACTCTGGGGAAGTCTGCATTTTGGACACTACCGCGGCCGCTGATTTCAGTATGAGACGCGTGCCCTTTACTTACCCGGTTTTTTCCGAGTTCATTCCTGACACCTTTTTAAAGGGGCTGAGGCCTTTTAAAAGTCCCCCTTTGAGGCCTTACTCTTCATGTCCAAGGACCTATTAGCCTCAAAATTCCTCTGAACCACTTCTGGGGAGCTCACTGCCAGGGGTTCTGCAACCACCCCAGGCCGGGCAGGCTCACTGTCGACTCTCACAGACGAAAAGAGAATTCTGGAGCCTTCGGTAGATTTTTACGGGCCTTTGCGGCTGACTCACGGGACTGACCAGCTCTCTCGCCCGGCATTTCTCTGGCCGCGTCCTCTCGCGTGATCTAGAGATGCCGCCTCGTGGCCCTCGCCCCCGGCCCAGGCGGCCACAATCACGGCGGCGGGCAGGCCCGCAGGTGCCGCTCAGTGAGGCTAATGGCAGGAGGGCAGAAAAAAGCCTGATTTTTTACTCATTTACCCTACCCAGGGTGACGCAACCGAAGTCATTTCCAAGGACGTCCTCTGGCCTCAGGTTGCCAGACTCCGCAATGACAGAGTCTAGACACCCGCGTAACTGTGAATTTCGCATTAACTATTGTTTTGTTACACCCGTGCATATAATATTTGGGGGTACTTATACTAAAACATTTCTATATCATTTCTCTGAAATTCAGATTTACTGGGCATCCTGCATTTTATCCTCAAGCCCTATTCCAGTCCCCCAAATAAGTGAACACCCAGATTCTCTGGGAGTACTGAAGAGAGCACTTCTGCAGGCAACTAAGATACCATAGCACAGAATCATTACAATTTGCCTTCACCCTAGCAGCGGGGCCAAATAATACTGAGTCTAAAATATGAAAAAAGGTACCATGGGCTTCTGGACTAGACTCGAGCCAAACCATAAAGTCCTAATGTGGGCGCGAAGTGCGACGTAGTCCCGATCGAAGGATTTCTCTCTTTCTTGAATTGAGCTGCTAATAGCCAATGGGCAGTGCTTGTTACAAATAAAGTTACCAGGCCCCCAAATGACAATTTAGCCGCTGAGATCAGGACTGGAAACCTCCTGTCTGTACGTGCATGTTGAAACAAGCAGTCCAGATTCTTATCTGCAGGTAGGACGCTCGAGTTAGCAAAACACAGAACAAGAGTGCCCACTGAAATTGAATTTCTAATAAACGACGAACACTTTTTAATGTAAGTAGGACCTATGCGATATTTGGGACGCACTCATGCTCAAAACTTATTTGCTGTTTATCAAAAATTCAAGTTGTACTTGGCATCCTGCGTTTGATCCAGCAACCACGGGGTCGGGCAAACCCTGATTCTCGCTGCTTCTGTTTGCTCGGAAGCCCGCAGCACAGGCATCTCTCTCCTGTTTGTGCAAAATGTGACAGCTGCACTTGATCAGCATCTCCAGGTGATTATTTGCTACAAGCTGCCCAATCAGTGGTTTCTAATGTGAAAAGCCACTGCCCACTGGAATTACCTGGGCAGATGGGCAGCCCTACAGACTAGCGGGCCAGGCTAAACCACTTGAGGCAGGGTATCTGAGCATGAGGCCCAGGCCTGGCATTTTACGCCTCAAGATGGCTGCCCACTGCCTACTGTCATTCCAGCCTTTTATCCAGCCGACTAGACAGAGTCGCTGGGCGTGGCGGTCGAGAGCTCATATGCTGGGGCGGCAGGTTTGCCACGTGCGCTCTCAGGAACAGCAGCAGCTGCACCTAGGAATGTGTCAGAAGTGCAAGACGTTGGTCACCACCTAAAAGCCACCAAATCGGAACCTCTGAGGTGAAGGGGCTGACCTAGACATCTGCGTCACCGAGCCTCGGGGCGACGCTGAGGCCTGTTCGGGTCTGAGAAGCGTTGGTTTCGACTCAGACTCTGCAATGCAGGTTCTGCCATCTGTTAGCCCGAATCTAGCACAGGGCACTTAACTTCCCAGCTAGTCCTCTGCAGGGGGGCAGTAAGGGACCACATCTTCAGGAAAGTAGGAAATGGGCTTTGCTGAGGGCTGCTGCCTGCCACGGGGCACAGTGAGGGCTGTACAGGCGCAGCTAAATCAGTGTCCGACCACCCCTGAGAGGAGAGAGGACTTTGGGTGGCGATGCTAGTATAAACAGCTTTATTCATCCTCAAAATAGAACAAGGAAAAAAGGCCCAGGCATCTATTTTTTCCCAGTCTGGCGAGGGCAGGGCAAGAAGGGGCTGAAGCAATCAGCAACACCTTCCTGTCAGGTCAGAAGTTGGCGAGTTCAGCCATTCTCAAAGGAGAAGAAAATATCAGAAAGTTTGCCCAGGACCCGGGGACCCCAGCTGTGTGTGATCCTCGAGCAGAGAGAAAGTCAACTTCCGCTCGTCTCCGCCGAGGCCTTGAGATTCCTTGCAACTCCGATGTCTGGAGTTTCAACCTGAGATCGTGGCTGTGTGAACCACTTTCAAACACTTAGCTCAGCCTTAAAAATAGCGACCTACATTGGCAGGGCTATTTAAGTCACTCCAGAAACTTCCAAGGACTGACTGAACTGGTTTGCAACTTTGTGCCTCACCCATTTATTGTTTGCAATGGCTTGGAACTGTCCCGGACAAAAAGGTCCTCGTACGTTACACGGGAGAGGATGTGGACGGTGCTGGACGTGCCCTGCAACACGCAGGACAGCGCCCGCCACGACGCGTGCCCCCCCCCCGCCATGGCAACCGTGGCCCTGCTCGGTGCGAATGTCCACACTGAGCGCTTGACCTACAGTTGGTGCTCAATATGCTTTAGATGGAAAAAAAGCAAGTCTGCAAAAGCTTTGTATATACCTGGAGGCAGAGAGTACGAGTTCAAGTCTGACGTTTGCCAGTAGCTTCATGCCTTCTGGTGAATGACTTGATTTTCCCGGGCTTAATTTTATGTGCAAAGCAGAAATGACATCCAGCTTGCTCAAATGGTTTGCAGACAAATGGACATGGACTGTCGTGTTCCAGCGGCAGTGACAGGCATCAAAGTGACATTGGGACTTGACCTAATCGTTTAAACAGCTCTTTTGCATACCTGATCCCTCCTGAAATCTCCAGACTGACCCAGCAGGCCCGAGAATGCCCGCGAAGCATTCATGTTTCCATTCGAAAGGTGAAGAGACTGAGGCACTGAGAAAACGTGGAACTTGCCCGAAGTCATCTTTTGTCCCTGGAGGGAAATGGACGTAGCAACGTAGCCGGGACAGGCTGCCCAGCACCGTGCCACACAGATGACACTAGGGGTGGTGATGGGGGAGGAGGGCAGAGCCTCGCCAAAGTCACCCCACCGAAGCCCTTGCTTAATGTCACACAACTAGCACAGAGTGTCCAGGGCTGAAGCGGAGGCTTCCTACCCCCACCTCCATTGCAATTCTGCTGTGCCGTGTAGGTTACTGTCACTTTGACTCCACCTGCCTTCCATACCTGGTGACGTTTAGGACCAGTAGCCAGGATGAAGCTGCAGCCTTTGAACTTGGTGCTGAGATATTACTTCTCATGTCCATTTCCCACATGGGAAAAACTAAGGCTCATCTATTTATTCATTCCTGACACAGCATGACAGGCGACACAGTTAAGGTAGGAGAAGTCAGCCCCTCGGCCGGGAGCCCCTTTGACTAGATGCGGTTGCGCACGCTGACGAGCTCCTACTTACACGCCCAGCGATGCACACCACGCATCCCAGAAGGAGCAGGACCGTCTTCATTTTTTATCTCAATTACTCAGACTAGAGCCCAGCACATAACAGAGGCTCACACGTGAACTAATGAAAGTACACAACATACTGGGATGGAATCTTAGGAATAAGAATTACAGCATCCCGCCTCTAGGCAGGCAAGTTTGTGTGGGGAGAGGATGGGTGTTAGCATTTGTCTCACGGCTGCTATTAGGTGGGCGCCCTCTAGGTGCTTCCAGAGATCACTCCTGTTGAAATCTCACAAGAGTGGAGATGGCTGCCGGTGATGGTTCAGCCGACATCAGATACTGCTCAGCCACTGAGCCAAGGTTGGAGATGAAGACTGATGGCTTGAGGATAGACGGCTAGATGAACAAAACTGGTTACAAATTTGCTAGGAAAAATAAGTCAGAAGGAGAAAGATAAATGCCAGCTGGTGTCACTTAGGTATGGAATAGAGAAACAAAAGAAAGGGTCAGATGAAACTGAAACAATGAAAAACCCTAAAATTCTACAGTAGAATTGAGGCTCCCAGAGGGGGTGGGAGAGCAAAGTGGAGAGGGGATCACAATAGACTATGGTGAAGGAACACGGTGCCTTGGGGGAGGGTGTGGGTGACCCCATATCTCTAACTCATACGCAGTGTTGGAAATCCATGTGACCTCAATAAAAAAGGGCGTGTGCAGTGTGATGTAGTTTGTGAAAAGTGCCTGTACACAGGAAAAGAAAACAGCTCATTTTTTAAGCCTTGCATAGTTGTCTTAACATAAGGCCGTTTCATTTGCCCAGTTCAGGCTGCCCTTCGTAGGAAATGCTCTAGCTTCCCAGACTGCCCATTTTGAGGAAAGTCTGTCGTGTGGCGGGAGTTGAAAGGGGAGCCCCACCGTCCTGCTTCAGCTAGAGGCGCGCACTCAGCAAGGGGCGATGCCCTCCAGTGGACATTTCCCAGCCTCTGAGACACTTTCGGTCACAAGTGGGGGTGGTGGTGTGCTACTGGCATCTAGTGGGAAAGACCAAGGCTGCAGTGAACAGGACAGTCCAGCAACAAAGTCCATTCTGGGGAGGTGGCGAAACATCGATCTAAGGTGATCAAATGTTTTTGCAACATTTTTCTACAACATCTGATTTAGCGTGCTTTCCTTCACTTCTTCATCCTTACCCTTTTCTCTGCTTACACATGTAAAGTGTGTGCTTGAACCATTTGTTAGTAACAGACCTCAAGACTCCAGCCCCGAATTCTACAACATCTATGGCTTAAGAAAAAGGACTTTCTCCTCCGAAGCTACGATGCCCTACAGCACTCTAATATAGATGCAAATTATCAGATACACAGTATGTATTCCAACTTCCTTAGTGATCTCAATAATGTTCTTTTATAAGTTGCATCTGTTTGATTCAGAACCCTATCAAGCTTTTGCACTGTAACTTTGGAAGCCATATTTTAAGGAGGCAAAGTTATCATAAATTTAAGTATCGAGGAAAGATGCTAAAATCTTTTCCTTAAAACCCAGCAAAGATGACCAACATTTAAAAATGACAGAGTACGTAGCAATGACAGTCGTGCAACAGACAATGTCTGTTAACTGAGCTGACACACAAGTTGCTAGAAACTTCTATGCAAATACTATAATTGTAGACAGCTGGGACATGCCAGCCAAGGGCCCCCAGACTCCCAGGATTTTTCAAAGTGCAGAGTTCAAGATAGAAACATAAATTAGTACCTAATCAGCAACCAGAAAGCTAGACAAAAAGGATGTTCGAATCTTTGATGACTAAACAAGCAGTCAGGAATCAGAGGCCCCATGTTCTGGTTGTTAAGACAAGGTAGAAGAGCAAGAGAGACCAGTAGTGGAGTACAACACGCACAATAACAAGAACTGACACATCAAAGAACATTCTATTCCAGGTTGCAAACCCCTCATAGAGTTTTTGATGTGCCAAGAGCCCAAGGTATAGCCAGACTACGCAGTTCTCACTTGGTGTGAATGCCAAACACTCACGTAAACATTTGTTCTTCATCCCCCCAGAAATATGAAGGGGCAAACAAATCTGAGAAGGGTGGTGGAGTTTGGTTTAGCTGATGTGTGCAAGGAAGACTGGTCCGTTTGCATCAGGAGATGATAAAGACCAGATGATGTTTGAGTCAAGTCTACACAGAAAGGCCTTTGAGGTCAATCAACAATCATTCATTGGCATTCACTGAGTGCTAACTCCCTCCGGCAAGATGCTCTGGTCACCCCATGCGAGATACAGGCCCTGTCTACTCTACAGTCCCTGTGCTCTGGCCAACAACATCGAGAACGCTTTTCCTATCTTCTAATCACTGAGTGGCCTCGTGACACAACATTCAATCATCCAGAACATCTTGTTGAGTCTTCTGTGGCTGTCAGCACGTGCGGCCAGAGCTACGACAGGCAGGTAAGGGCCTGCCCTCAAGGAATGATCAAAATATCGAGGACAGCAGATATCGTGGCTCAACTCATCCGAATATTGTCTCGCTCTGGTTGTTTCCTGCACCCTGAGCTTTCACAGAAACTCCTCAGGAAGGAGGCCAGGCTGGGAAATTCAGGCACCAGGAACACAGGCAAGGAACTTTCCCTTATATTCCTCACAAGAGTTTACCAGGCAACTATTTCAGCCACACAGATCATTAAATGCTGTTCCCTTCTTTATCTAAGGCCCTGTCTTTTCTCATAGTGGTAATATGGCATATGTGAGTATGGTCTCAGGCCCCGCCAAGTGTACCGTGTCATAGAACTTGACAGTGATTATAGGATTAATGGAATCCAACATTGGCTGAACCTATCTAATGGCCTGATCTCATTTTCAAATGTGTTGTTGAAACACTTCTGCAAACACTCATCATGTTGAGAGGCAATATTCATGTTCACATTTGACTTATTTACAGATGACTCATAACATTGCTAGTCACCATGCTGAGTCAAATCTAACTGGCTTTCTATTGAACATCCTGAGGAACTGTGTATGAAAAATTCAAACATTTTTCGAGTTAAATATCCAATGTGAAAATTGTATTTTTATGGTTTCATTGGGACATACACATATATTTTGATCTTCAGAATTTTATGGCTTAACATATAAATTAATTGCTTGTCTGGACTGTAGTTTTCTTAATCTCCTTAGACTCATTTAATGACTTCGAGAATCCTATGTTACAAGTATATCTAATAGCAATCTCCCATTCCATTGAGTTTATTTTATTGGATTTCTGAGTAAAATAATAAAACATTACTTAAAAATTGTCTTCCATTAGATACCAGCAGTGATAAAAGGAAGAGATTAGAAAGTAGAAAGTGGGCAGGGGAGGACTAATATGACTAAGAATGGATTTAAAGTAAAAAAGGATATAGATATAAGAACACTGGCCTGGGAGGCAGAAAGCTAAATTCCAAGTTTGCCATTAATGGCAGGGAGCAGCCAACTTGTCCTGTAAAGAGCCAGATGATAAGTATTTTCAGCTTTGCCGGTGGTTCATCTCTGTTGCTTCTACTCAATTCTATCGCAAGTAACCAGAGACAATGTGTACATAACTGGGCTTAGATGTGTTTCAATAAAACTTTATTTACAAAAGAGAAAATCCCTATTTGGCTCTCAGGCCATAGTTTGCTGACCCTTGGTTTATAGTGGCACCTTAGAGCATCATTTGTATTCCTGCCCCTCAAGTTTCTTATTCATATAATGAAAATGCTGGACTACATGATTTCTGAGTTTCCTTCAAGCTACAAAATGTCCACCTTCGTCAATTAAACAGGTATCCTTCTCAAAGGTGACAATCTTCAATAGGATTGGAAGAAATCCAGATACACAAATTCCATAAAATCGTCCACTGGAATAACAGCTCAGCACTCAAGGAAAGTGAACAAGACTCCTATTATCCACAGCACTTGACCCAAAGATACAACATTATAGTTCAATCCATCACATACTGATACTTATGGGGAATTTTAAATCTCTGGACCATTGATCTCGCTTGTAAATAGGGCCACTATCCCGATGAATAGTATTTCAAATATGCTGTCTGTGGCCAGTCTAAGCCCATAATGGAAAAAAACTTGCACTGGTGGCTGCTTTCCAAAATTCAAATCAAGACTCTTTGGGGGCTTGTATTGTAAGCTGATTTTTAAGAGTTCTCAAATGTGATGTTCTAAGATGGTTTTCATATTAAGAAGTATGCTGCTTAATAATACCGTTGTTTTAGTCTTATTTGAGTCTTTTAAACTACCAGAGGCCATCAATTTTTCATGTTAAAATGCATCTATGTTCAATCAAAAACATAATTGTGTTTGGTTTGCTATCTCAGTGTCTGCTAGAGACTTCATCCTTTACTGCTGCAGTGTAATCCCTAAAGCATAGGTGTGCACAGTGCACCTGCTGACATCCTTAACGAGGTAAGATGGAGAGTTACAACCCACTTAGGTCCCACTGAACTCACTGGCAGGCTAAAATGCGCTTTCTGGCTTCCTTCCCCAGTTTAAACTGCATTTGTGATATTTTTAATAGGTTATTTATAATATAAACAAAACACACTGACCTAGTGTACTTTATTTTTCTCTAATTCAAGGAAGATTTCTGGTGCCTTTTTCTTTTGGAGCTGTTTAACACAGAGATTCATGGCTCGATGCCTGCGTTTACATGACTGTTACCTCAACCAATCAAAACCCTCAGTTCATCAGGCTGTTACTTCTTCTCTTCATTTTCCTAAACCATTACTATAAAAGCAACAGCTGTGTACATGATGCTAAGTGCAGAAATGAAAATCACCTTGTAAACACTCTCTCTTAAATCTCAAAGGGGAATGCATTATTTCACCAGCTCCCTTAATATCTGCACATCTCCAAGGGTATCAAAAATGGATAACCAAGTACAAAAAGCCTCATAAAGGACAGAACATATACTTTTGATCTTTAAACAATTATGATGATCACCAGGAGAAGACATTCTAAGGATGATGCGGGGACATTCCAATGGAGTAGCAGAAAGGAACTTGCCAAAGCTTCCCCCCAGTTTTGCCCTCCTCTTATTTATTTTTGTCCTGTGGACTCAAAAACCCTTTGATCACACTGTTTTATGGGTAGAAGGATAAAGGAGAAACAAAGATGACCAGCTCCTGTGCTCAAGGAATAAACAATCTAATAAAGCACCCAGAGGGAAGGAGGCAAGGGTGAGTGTAGGCGAAAACCTGAGCATCGAGCCTCCTTGCTCCATCTGGGGAAAAGCAAGTCCTGGTTCATGCTCTTCGAAAATCTGCCAGAGCTTGGAATTTACCTCGATCTCTGCAGGTGAAAGGGAAGGCCCAAATCCTTTCATAATCTTCATGGTTTTCTATCCAACGCTCATATTTCGACAACAATTAAATTTATCATGACAATTATAACAAAAATATCCCATGATAAATGGTGTCATGAATAACAACAGGAGAGTGCTTCGTTTTCACTCGCCTTTCCCAGGTTCCATTGGGAGTTCATTCCTATTTTTCATTCCACCTGTTCCAAGGACTGGCACACTGCCACTGAACACAGAGAGAGCCACACATTTCTGGGGCCGCCTGAAATAATGGTCACATGGAAGCTCCACTAACCCTTTCTTTTTATGTCCAAACACGACCACTTTGTAAGTCGGGACAAAGCCGCCACGCATTTCCTCACAGCGCATCACAGCGAAGTCGCGCGCCACGCCTAAAATATTTACTCTCTGGATCTTTACAGAAAGCTTGCCAGTCCCTCTGCTACAATAATAAGTACCTCCCTGACAATACTTCCATCGCCTCTAGTACTACAGTCAACTCTAAATCGGGAGAGAGGAAAAGAGGAGGGGGGGAGAGAGGAGGGAGGACGAGGAGTGGGGAGAGGTGGAGGGAGGGAGAGAGAGGGAGGAGGGGGAGAGGGAGAGGGAATGTTATCTCTCTCCAGTGCCACGCAGTTGGACAACTCCAGGGGACAACACTGAGCTCGTGTTCCAAGTGCCCCTCTACCTAGTTCCCTTGAAGGTTCTGGGCTTCCTTATAGCAGAGGTAGGCATGGGCCACCGAGATGGGGGTTTCCATAATTTTGGAGCTCAGTGAATAGAGTCGAATGACACTGAACTCGGGAATCCATTGAGGGCACAGTTAAAGCCAAGATTTTTCGGACAGTGTAATTCCCAAGAGCAATAAGCAAACATCTGATTACACCTGGAAATAAATGAACAAAAACCAAATGGTCCTTTTGGCAGCAAAATGAAATGGCTCTTACAGTCATTTTGTTTGACAGGGATTTTACAAGAGGCTCCAGAATGAGTTGAGGCCACAAAGCACTTGGTATTAGCGCTACCAATCCTGGCTGACTCTTGTCTTCCAAAACTTAGCAGAGATCGAGAAGCTCACAGCCCCTGCCCTTTCCAAGGCAAACAACTCCGCAGCACAGCCACTGGCACGCTGGCTGAGAGGCCGCGCGTTTCTCTTCTGCTCCAGCAGCCGCGGTCACCTGGCATTTTAGAGCGCGAGCTGGATACCACGGACCCAGCAGGAAAAAGAGGCAGTAACTGCGTATTGGAAGCAATGAACTTTTATAATTCTTTTCAAATTTCCTCCTTTACGTTCATCAATTTTGAAGAATGAAATAAAAACATACACCTCTGTCATTGCTTCTGGAAAGGAGGCTATGTCAAAGCCTTTCCAAATGCTCACGTTCTTCCACTGTATGGGCTAATGCTCAGCGTGTCATCATTTACAGTCATACCCCCAGTCTGACAGATTCAGGACTTTTCAACGCTGAGTACTAAAGCCCAAGCAAGACCTATTAGACACTAAGATCATAAAAGAAAGGTGTTCCCCAGATGGTGGGGAGCTTGGGACCCCTTTAATTTAAATTTCTTTGATTTTTATGCTATTTCATTTGTTTTCCCCCCACTCAGAAGTTGGGGAAAAATTAATCTGTATCAGATTTTGCATCACAAATTTATATATACATATATATATATTTAAGGATTAAAGAAATCAGAAGCAATTCCAATAAAAAAAGACTAATAAGTGTGATGCTTAAATTTGATACTCAGGCGTGGATCACAAAGTTGCACGGGAAAAGTGACACACTTCGGAGAATGTTCTTTCCTAGTAACAGCCAAAAATCATAAAATTTCCCTCAAGCACACAAAATAGATGTTGATGTCGCGAAGGATTCGAATGTAAACATTACAGTAAAAGGTCTGGTATCCTACATCCAAAGGTCATTCTGCCCTAACAAAAGGCCCTGCCTTGTTTATGGAAGATAATGAAATGTGAAGGATACATACAGGTTAAATGGCTACACATCCACTTTTGATAGTTCCAATAATTAATTAACTGATAATTAATTGATAGTTCCAATAATTAACTTGGCTGTGTCTCTTCCTCCATGTTGAATGGCAAAAACTGTGAACTTGAACCCGGTGTCAACTATACACCCTGTAGGGTGAATGGCATTGGGCACCCCTCCTTACAACACTGGTTAATTACTCCCCTCCTTCCTGAAGCTTCTGCATTCTAGTCCAGTCCTCGCCGAGATCTCTAAATTCCTAATTGAGTTCATACCTACTACTAGCCTACTGGCTCGTCCACAGGCAACTCAACCGCAACACATCTGAAACTGAACTCATATTCATAGTCTCAAACGTATTCTTCTGTCTAACTTCCTGCAAATGGAAAGCCTTTGCATCCCAAGAGGGTTATAATGTTGCCCATGCAATTCTTGGGAGATACCTGTGTTCTCTCACCTTTTAGTGTTTAAGTTTGCTTAAAGGTCATACACCTTCTCTACCTCTCTACCTCTCCTGTCTTTATTCTTTTTCCTGACTGTTTCTTCTTCTGTCTCCATGGTGCATGCTCCACGAAACTTTCTATCAACCTGTTCTGTCCAACATGGTGGCGACTTGCCATCTGTAGCTACTGAACACAGGAAATGCGTAATCTGAATTGAGATGTGCTGTAAGTGTAAAATAAACTCCAAAATCCAAAAATTTAATGGGAAAAGAAGAATATAAAGTGGTTCATTAATACTTTTTATAAATTGGTTCCTTATTGAAATGATACTATTTTGGATCTCTGGGGTTAAGCAACGTAAACTATCAAAGTTAATTCCTGCAGTTTCTATTTTTTATATATGGTGGCCAGAAAAATTAAAATAACATGTGGCTCATGTATTCATTTTATTGTATTGTGTTGCACCAGGACCCTTGGCACAGGGTCAAGTTCTCCTTTCTCTGTTTTTTAACCGCCCTCATTCCTTTGAATGTGCCTGGTGACTCGTCAATCGTCGTGAGCTGTTAGCTGCTTGGAGGATGGAACCTGTGGTCTCGTTCAGGATTACGCCCATAACTGACACACAGTAGGCACTCACATACGATTGCTGAAGAAGTACAGGAATTACATGAACAGACAGGAGACGGGAGTTGCAGGGCTCTCCCCGGGTCACGGTCAATGTGGAAGTTCAACTAGGTTGTCCCCACCAGCCCTCCCAGCATCACTGACGGCCAAGAACTAAAGAGGACGCTGAAACGAGTCACTGCTGCAAATTTTTACCTCTTTCAAGGTGAAAAAAATGTCCTATTTTCCTTGTTAACTTCTGTAGCACTCAGGAAATACTGTTTCCTTGCAAGACATCCTTCCAACAGAGTCAGCTACGAGACTTGTTTGAGAAGTGGGCCTGACGTGGACGAGTAAGTACCCGTCTCAGTGGGATTCTTCTTAAATCAGGTGCAGATGTGGAACCTCTTTCTACACAGGGGAGGAGGAGAGGGCAGGGGCAGGGGGACACAGACACAAGAGTGGGGAGAGGCAGAACAGCTGTCCAGGCTCACTGAGGCGGGCAGGGAATTCCCTAGAGCACACCCACCGAGAAGCTCCCCAGGGAGTTGGCATCAAGGAAGGGCCATTGCCATGGCCATGCCCTCTTCTCTGCCCCGTCCACATGGCAAGGGGCAAGCCAGAAGCACTGTCCAAGGGTACTTGGGTAGTTGTCCCTGAGCAGACCATCAAACTCAAGACCTCAAATCACCTGTCAAGTGCATCTCGAGATGTTTCTGGCAGAAAAACTGAACTACACCACCACCAAGCAGCACACCAATGAACAACTGCTAAGCTGACTTAATAAAACCATCCACAGCAAAACATGTTTGTTTTTAGGCCTTTTCTCTTCTGACCTGGAAACACTAGTTGTCCAATTCATCATCATTTGCAGGCTCACAGCCTCTGGTAGCTCCACCACTGTGATAAATGTTTCCAATGAGGACTCCTGAAAGCATTAAGATCATCTGCTTTATTCACGGGCAGGACGCCAGCCGCCAATCACGCCGCACAAGACAAATCTGATGCGGGTCGATCTCGTCTGAGTGAAAGGAGCGAGCTAAAAGTAGCTTTGTCAAGAGCACAGGTGAATAGTTGAAAAGGAAGAGGCATTGCGACCAGAGCCATAATACGCTTTTTTGTAGGCTGCAAAATCCATAATTACTATTTATAGTCCATGTGTTTTCTCCCAGTGATATCCAATATCTCCTGATTGAAAAATCTCTTCCGCGAGATAGAGGAGTCAAAAATGCAAAGGCAAATTGGAAATTTTGCTTCCCACCTTTTCATTTCCTTTCTCTATTTTAATGTAACCTACCCAAAGCTTCTATTCTGGGACTTCTCTGATCACCCTTGGAGAATTTGACATTCTGACTCTCAAAGGTTCCTGTTGTGTTTTTCTTCTTTTCTTCATTGCCTGCCAGTCTCTGATTCTGGGATTTTGACCATGTGTCCTTGAAATCAGTCTCTGTTTATATAATTGTTCTAATTTCTTTCTTGCAATTACTTTTCTCCTTTTTTTTTTTTAAAAATCTCACCCTTCGTCCCATTTCTTTTTCATCTCTTGCCCTAGGAAATTTCTCTTTCTGGCAGGCTCCCCTTGTTCTCACTGGCAGTATTTCACGGAGGCACAAATAGTCATAATGATCAAAATGTGCATTTGCGAAAGGGGGCCTCACCCAAGGAGAGGGAGCCACTCACAGACATTATCTCATCAATTTCCCCTAACCTCTGCAAAGGAGGGACCCATTTCCAGCAGAGACAGGAGAAATAAAGACAGCACATTCTGAGCAGTAAAAGAACCAGGAATAGACACTCACCAATTTACATCACAATAGGGCCAGACTCAGCTTTTACTCCTCCCATTCATTTCTCCTGGTCTCACCCTTAATTTTTATCCAACAAAAAGGGTCGCTTCCATCTTGAGACCAATTTCTTCTAATCCATCTACAGTATCGCCCCCAACCCATCTGCGAGGGTGACTTCCTAGACTCCCAGGGGGCTCCTGAAACCGCACAGTCCCCAAACCCTATAAATACAATGGCTTCCCTCTCCACACACATGAATGATGAAGCTTAATTAATAAATTAGGTGCTGTGGGAGATTAACAATAACTAATAATAAAATGGAATGACTATAACTGTAGACTGTATAAAAGTTATGTGAATGTGGTCTCTCCCCAAATGTTTTATGGCACATAATATCTCCAGGCTGAGGTGCACTGCAGGAAAATGAAACCTTGGAAAGTGGAACCTGGAATGGGGGGGGGCGACTGCAGTTTATGCTGCTGCATGGTGAAGAGGCCCAAAGGGGGAGGCACGTAAATTTAGTTTACGCTTGATTGTTTTTCACATGGTTTCCTGGGTTCCTTGCTGAGCTCGGCAGCTACTTGATTTTCGCTTTCGGGGCTGGGGTTTGATAACCTTACACCAAAAAGAGCCCGCACATCACTGGAATGGAAGAGACAAGTGATGCTTAACACTTTCAAGATGGGACTAAGCTCGCTGAGCATCCAAATTAGCTTTAGAAGCTAGATCTTCAGAGGCCTCATTCAACACTTCCATTTATTTAAAGGAACTTACAATTGTTTCTTACAAGTTTTGAATTTAATAATTTAAATAAACCTTTAAGATGGGATAGTGGTTCCTGCGCCCATTTCACAGATAAGAAAAATATAGACTACCTGCCCAATGGGGCCTAACAACTAAGTGGATGAAACCAGCCTTTCACCCAGCTTTGTCTAATTCTCACCCTGGGTTGTTTGTTCTAAATCAAAAGATTGTCACGTCCCTGCTCCCCCACCCCCGTTTTTGGGGCCTGTCCTCCCATGGACACCTGACCTTGGAATGCTCCCTCCGTAGGAGCCAAGAGCAAGGCCTACTCAAGCCCTCCTTCCTGTAAGCAGGAAGTGCTCACCCAGGGACAAGGCTTGCACATTTTTTTTAACTTGAAATGCTCCCAAGAGGCATGATGGTGCAGCCAGCACGTTCCCTCTGGGCCAACGGTTGTTAAGGGCAGGAGGAAGCCAAGATCCTGGGGACACTCTCCTGGGCCACTAGCCCACCTGCCCTGCCTTGCCCCAGGCTGTCTGAGCACTTCCTTCTTTGGGGGATGGGGAGTTAGGACCCTATTTTAGCATTCTACTGGGAAATTATTTGTATTTCTGCTTGGAGATAGGAAAAACAAAACATACTACAGGTCCCTCTAGATCTTTTTTGCCCCCCCCTTTTAAAGATTTATTTAATTATGCATACAAGCTGGGGTGTAGGCTATAGGTGCAGGGTGGTGAGAGGACTCCCAAGAGACAGAGCGGGGAGCAGAACAGGCAGATCAACCGAAATACACTGCTGAGGGGAGCAGCAGGTGAGGCAGGATAGGTCTGCTGTGCCATATGGGACTCTCCCCTGGGCGTCGAACTTACGCCTCAGCCACCGACAGCTCCACAGCGCTGCGCTTAACCCGTTGTGCCACCAGGGAGGCCCCTTTTTTGACCCTTTAAGTCTATAAATAAGCGCTTCGTGTGCACACATGGCAGTTCATCTGGAGATGATCCGCGGCACTGCCGTAAATCAGGGCTGGGCAGTCCTGTGAACGATGAAGGCAAAGGGAGTGTGCGCATGGGCACGTTTTCATGTAATTTTCAAGTGAGAATAAGAAGGAAGAAATCTTGCTTCCCTACTGATCTAATTATCTCATCACCAGTCTCCCCTGAAATTATCTGCAAGGGCGATATTCACCGAGAGATGCGATAGCTCAGTACTCAGATGTGGGCAGGTTACCGGAAGAAGGGGCTGCATGAGACTGTGTCCCGCTGAACACGTCTTCTGCCGTTTTCTAAGTCTGTATGTTTAAGACGTTGCCGAGGCGGGGCCAAAGGCCAACGTGCCAGTCAACTTTCTAACCAAGTGGACGCAAGTAACCCCAGAACACACTGGGGCACGCCGGGAGAATGAAGGGCCACGCAAACCCAAGGAAGGCCAAGGCACGTCTTTTACGCCCAAGGCCTGCAGCAGCCAAGCCCCCGTTCCCCACCCCCTTGCAACGTGTGGGCGCACATTTAAATGGTAAGTTTGATACGGCGGATTCTCATTAAAATTGGCTTCTAACAACTGATCAATGTTATGGTTCAAGCCACTTTTGCCTCACTCCCAAGGGCTCGAACATCGCCCTGGGTTCGATCAGCCCAGTGTTTGACCCTTATATTTAAATCCACTTTGTACCATATGTGACAGATTCCGTTGGTGCAGGAGCTGGGATGGGTTCAGCTGTTAGACAGCGGCATTCCTGATTATTCTCTTTTAAATGTAAAATACTTCCCAAATTTCTATACTGCCACAAAAGCAGTGATCAAAGTCTCTTGTAGAGAGCGACTCCAAACAACCACACTGTTGACTAGGTAGATGTACCCAGTATCACATTACACTTGTGTAACAAGCACTAAACAAATATTTGTCAATAAATGACAACAACACCAACTCATTTATTGCTAATTATGAGTTCTGCTTCTTAATAACCCCACTGTGTCTAACACATGGTCCCTAATCTCAAGGAGCTTTCAATATTCATATTTTGCTTTTGTATGTGATGAGGCATCTGGAAAACACCAAGCTGAAATGACGGATGTCAGCCCAGCGGTTCTTCACACTCCCTGCATGAAGAAGCTTTCAGATCATTTATGGCTAAAGCTGCAGCTTCTTACACTTGCAGGAAGGAAGCCCCCAGGGCCAGCCTGTGACTTGCATGCCCTTACTGCATCGCCAGCATTCTTGGGCTCTCAGATGCTCTCACAATGGATACGCATTTGAATTGCCCTAAGTCTCCTGTCGAGAGCACTTCCAAGGTACAATAACGAGGTGTGAGGAGGAAAGTGGACTGACTGTCTCAAGAATTTTAAGTTGTGCAAACTTAGCTTTCACACTGCTTTCCAGGTTCTCTTTTGTATTTTTGAGTGTGACTGAAACTGGAATTATCACACACATGGCTTCTTACCACACGTGGTGGCAAAGTCATTTAGCCACACACCACTGATGACTGAGGGCCAACACGGGGGACACGGTGTGTGGGCACTCTGTCGTGGCAGCTGACTAGTGGCCAGTGGCAAATATTTTTTAATGCTGAAGAATAAGATGGCGGCCTATTGATTCTTCATTGCATAACTTCTTATCAGTTTTGAGGCTGAAATTGGACCCAGTATAGCATTAAGGGAAGTGCCAATCTTTGGGGGAAAGACAGGCTAATCAGTGTGTTAGGGGTCTGCCACAGAGTGAGCTCATGTCCCCAAGTTTCAGCTCCCCGATAGTTGCATTACAGAAAGAACTGGCGCGGACTCGCAGCGCGCTGAGTGAACTTCCTCGCCCTTCTCGTGGTCAACTTACTTGGCCCCTGGGCCATGGGCAGGCGGGATACGTGTGACTTGAGATGTGCTTCGATGGCTGGATTTTTCTCTATTTGAGCTCCTCTCTCTTTTACGTAAGTTGGGGCTTGGAGAACGGCCACATTAACGGGGGAAGTAAGGAGCCACCCTGGACCTAGTCCACAACACTCTGCCTGGTCCAGTTGAGACCAGACGAGAGAAGGCAACGGCATGTGTGCGCTGTAGCCCCCCGCCCTGCAGAGTGCCAGGAGAAACAAGCGACTGCTGCCATTTAAGGTGCTGAAATTCCAGGGGGGGCGGTCACATGGCACTAAAGCAAGCACAGCAGAGGAGTGCGGAGACCAGCAGACAATATTATGAACAGCTCAGGTGGCCAACAGGCTCTCAGTAGTGGGGATTTGCTTTCTCCTTTTTTTTTCAAAGATTTATTTATGCATACAGGAGCTGGGGTGCAGGCCAGAGGCGTGGTTGTGTGTGTGAGAAGATTCACCAGAGACAGAGTGGGGAGAAAAACAGGCAGATCTACTGAGATACACTGCTGAAGGGAGCAGCAGGGCGACAGGAGAGGTCTGCTGCGCCCTGTGGGAAGCTCCCTGGCCAGGGATCGAACTCACGCTGCAGTGGCTGCTGATAGCTTCATGGTGCTGAGACTTAACCCGTTGTGCCACAAGGGAGGCCCTTTCTCCTTGTTTTAATGTAGGTTATAGCTTTATCAAGTACTATCTCAGACAAAACAATTTTATAAGAGGCCTGCCTTGATTTCCGCCTTGTTGTTCTTGTTCACCAGTTTTAACTTTGGGGTGACTCCATTATTGGCACACGGATGTATTTTGGGTTCTTTGTAGGGAGTCAGATGCCATGATCATGTGAGGTCTATGTGTCTAGAGGGGGACAAAAATTCAAGTGGAGCCCAACGGGCCCTCATTCACCCTCACAAGCTAGTGAGGTGAGGGTATGCTGCCTGGGCGTGAATCTTGCTCTGTCACCTCTGGTGTGCACTCACTGTGTGCCTCTTCTAAAAGGTGGCGGTGACAGTAGGGTAGCTCACTGAACTTCTAGGAGGCCGCAGTGAACAAACACATGGAAAGCCCTAGGAATAGAGCCATTTTAGCCTTTTTGCTGGAAGAAAAACATCCCAGATATCGCAGCCAACCAATAATATTAACGAATAATTCACTTTTCCCCTCTGCAAGTATAATTTCATGGATGGCATAAGACAGAGATAAAAATTAGGTCTGAAGTACTGAATGTGGGCCCATCCATGGCTGTAACTGGATTTGTTTATTAGGAAAAAGTAGCATTTTGATCATTAGTGAGATGGCTATTACATGGGTGGGGGAAACAAATCAAGTCTATAGACATGTTCCCAACAATTCCCAATTGTGTTTAAACAGAAAAACAGCCTAAGAATTCTACCTACTCTGAGATGGTGATTTTTATCTAGCCGTTAAGGGGAGGGTTTCATTCTCACTGATCTCCTGCTTGGAATTGTGGCTCCAAGGCTGCATCGTGTTTGGATTTCACAACAACAGTGTCTCTGTATGTAGATGGCAAAAGGATGGTAGATGGTATTTGTAATATTGAGCTCCAGAATCGCATCATATGTGTCATTTCATCTGAGCAAACCCTCAGACCAAGGTGGGCAAATTAACATTTCTCTTGCAGAGATGCCAAACTGACTGGTTCAGGTTAAATGGCTTTAGTCTCCAAGTACAACAGAGTTCCCAGAACTCCATGTCAACTTCTAGTGTCAGTCGAGACATTTTTGGATAGTTTGACCTAATAGATGACTTCATATTTCTCTACTTTGGGCATCCAATTACAAGCCAACTATGCATAATTTATTTGAAATAACTTCAAAGATTTTCTTCTTCCCCCTCATTAGCCTTATTTTAAGATAGCCTTTGAAATACTCATCACCTTGCTTTATCTTGAGTAACTGCCAGTGCATAGCTACAAGAAGGTAATTATGAAAGTCTCCCTCAACCTGAAAAAATCATGACCTCTGGGAATAAGATTGTTTGCCTGGAGAAATATAGTTTGCCAAGATATTTTTTTTTAAATTGGAAGGAAGGAAGGAAGGAAGGAAGGAAGGAAGGAAGGAAACAAGAAAGGAAGGAAGGAAGGAATGAGGGAGGAAGAAGGGGGAAAAGAAGGAAGGAAAAATGTCTACATTCATTTCAAATATCCCAACTATAAAGCTCTACTTTCTAATTTTGCAGAGAACACCAAATTTTACATCTAGAACACTGTACCCATTGTCCAAGTCATTCTAAGTAAAATTACATGACTCGATTTAATTTTAAAGTGGAAAAGAACCATGCTTTGAAAAAAAATCATTTTGGAATTGACATGTTGGTACAGAATCAAGGAACTCTGCTTCCTCCCCCCGTAACCCCCAGTTTGGCTTTACTTTTTCATCAGGGTGTATCAAACATAAAAGAACTTGACCGTACTCAAGACTAATGTGTCCTGCACACACAGTATGAATCTGGTAGAGTAAAACAGGTATTTATAAGGGACCTTTCCAAGTAGGATGAATGAGTGCTTTTAAGACACTTCATCCTCCCTGAATATCTGTCCAGAAATTTCTATATGGCTCTCAAGGGAATAAAAGAGCAGATAGCTGTTTGATCCAGAATACCAAGGTGACTCATGCTTGGGCTCCCACGGTAAGAGAGTGATGGTGTGGCTAGAATATTCTCTTTATTTGCGTACCATTTTGGAAACTGTCGATTATAAACCCCAAGTCGTTTCAGCCATTTCTGAAAGCTTAATAACTTTACCCAAACAGTTTCCTTTCTGTGAGAACCCCCATCACCGGGCCAGAAGACAGGTAGGTAGCGAGCCTCGAGCTGCAGGTCACCCATCCGCTCCCTTCAGCTGTGGCCGTCATCACTGGAACGTCGGCTTGGGACTTGCCACTTCCCACACTGCTCACTGCCTGCTCCCCTGTTAATTCTCCACTTTGTGCAACCTTGCTGTTATTATTTTTTTTGTGCCTTTGCATGGTATCTCTTTTGTGTTCAGCTCAAAAATACTTCTTTTTTTTAAAGCATGATTTGTTTTAGTGCTTTGACACCATCTCAAGTAGATACAGCTGGATCCAAAGCATTTATTTAGTCCTGACAAAAAAAAAAAATTCCACACATTCGCTGAAAATAAAATGAGGCAAATGTTCCTTCAATTCACTCAATACACTGAGACGAAATTCATACACATCCCCCGAGGTGACTATGATGGGGCAACTCTACTAGATGAGATTTCTGACTAATTCACAAAAGTTCACAAATTTCTGCAAATTCTTATTCACATCTCCACACATTTTCTTTTCACCAGTCCATTTTCAGATGTGATTGTTATCTGTGACGTTAAGCTGTGTACAAAATGCAACTTCTCACGACACGATGGGAAAAGGATGCCAGTCCTCTTAGAACAGCGAATCAGAAGCCTGGGTCCCGTGACTGCGATGAAAACAACAGGCCCCTCTGCTTTCGATCTCAGTCTCTCAGTGGCTCTGATTTAGCGCCCGCCCCACGTGCATTTCCTTCCTCCTTGTTTGCGGTAAACTGGAACAGAGTAACTTAATGTTGCATGAAAATAAGTGAAGTGTCATCTTAATTAAAAGATAGCAATGCTACATCTTCTGGCTGAAACTCAACAAGCACTTTGCAGTTTTTAAAAGTAAAACAGACCACTTTCCCCCGAAGCTTTATAAACTAGAATCTCGTCTTGATCTATACTGCTACGTTGGGCTGGGCGCGTTTGTGCGGCGAACCAGCTACTCATCACGTTGAGAATGGAGCCATAATATTTTGACAACTTCCCGACACTGAGGCTTGTCCAGCAGGGATAGGCAGTTAAAGTGTCAATCAGAGCATTCCTATGCTACTAAAATGTGAAGGAACAGTTATCGGGAAATGAACACCTCTTTGTAGACACCACACAATGCTGCACTTTATCAAAGGACCATGAGTCCCATTCTTTGAGTCTTTCAGCCTGAGGTGAAATGCAGTCTTCAGCTATAAAGGGAAACCTTGTTGGAGAAGGGACTGACAAGCTGGATTGCACAACAGAACCGGGCCGGGACAAAGAAGCATCTGTTGATGCTAAAGAGATCTTGCAGCCACTTCAACTGGCCATGGCCTAAGTGTTAGAAACTACCCTTCTCCCCTCCAAGCCCCCCAGAATATACCGATGGCGATGCTAGGAGTCTGCTGACTGAAATTTCCAACAACCGCTTTAGCACACGATTAGCAATAATCAGCGTTTTGGGCACGCAGGCCCGCATCCACGGAGCAGGCCAACACCAAAGTTTCTATAGCAACACATACCACACTCTTTCCCCAATTTGGGGAGACAAATACCACTGTATGTGGAACAGAGAGCAGGTGGCTCTAACTAGAACTGCCCACAAATGAGTTGGCTCAAACATATCCACTCTCAGAAACATTTCAGGGCTCCTTAATTGGATCCTAACTTTCTGAGTGAGGCAACTGAGTTTGCTCCCTCCATTGCAGCCAATCGTTTCTGGCGATTCCTTTAAGAATCTCTGTGCAGGGGCCTCCCTGGTGGTGCAGCGGTTGAGCGCTGCGCTGTGGAGCTGTCGGCAGCTCGCAATGCGAGTTCGATGCCCAGCCAGGGAGAATCCCACATGGTGCGGCAGACCTCTCCTGCCTCGCCCGCTGCTCCCCTCAGCAGTGTATTTCTGATCTGCCTGTTCTGCTCCCCACTCCGTCTCTGGTGAACCCTCTCGCCGCCCCATGCCTCTGACCTGTACCCCAGCTTGTATGTATAAATAAATAAATCTTTAAAAAAAAAAGAATCTCTGTGCAAACAGATTAAGCACTCTTTGTGTTGGGCACCGGCTCCAGGAAGTCATAAAAGGCTGTGTTTCCAGTGTCCACACTAACAGGTTCTTTTCTCTTTTCACATTCTTGCTCTATGATTTGAAGACAGGTAATTTAAAGTCTAAGTTTATTTTTTTCCTCTAAGTTTTTTCTTTTCTTTTTTTTTTTTTTTTGCGTAGAAGAACTGGGGTGTAGGCGAGAGGTGAGGGGTGAGAGGATCCTACCAGAGACAGAACGGGGAGCAGAACAGGTGGATCTACTGAAATCTGCTGCTGAGGGGAGTAGCGGGGAGAAAGGAAAGGTCTGCACCCTGTGGGTCAGCTCCCTGGCTGGGGATCGAACTCAGGCCACAGCGATGACAGCACTGAGACTTAACCCCTAGGCCAGCAGGGAGGCCCCTTTTTCTCTAAGTTTTAAAGAAACCAGAAGAGAATAGGAAGAACAGATCATAGGGGAAAACTTGTGGGAGAGATGGAAATCAAAAAGAAAAATAAGAAAACTTCAAGTCTGCTGTGTGAAAACCACGTCTACATTTGGGGAGGCAAGAGCCTCCTAATTCCACAGCATAAAAGTATGATACTTATCATTTTTTTGTTTTTGTTTTTCACTGCAGACTCTCCTAAGGGGAGCAAAAACCAACACTGGGAACTAGATTAGCTCTGGTTTTTCCTGGCATGACAGTCTGTTTGCCTGTTTAGTCTCACTGACATTTCTAAGAACACAAACCCAAAATGCTTATTCTCGAAAGCCCTTACCCCACTTCTAATGCTCTATTTGTATTAATGAGATTTATATTGATAAATCCAAAACCACTCAGACTGGATTTATGCTTTCACCATCCTTGCTCCCCTCCCTTCCCACCTGCCATCTCTTTGAGGAATAAAAAGTCAAAAGTTCCTGGTAGAATCTAATTTCAAAGTATTTTATAGATGCCTCAAACCATTCAGGAAGAAAATATAGTTACACATCGACCTTTCTCCAGAGACTGAATGAGGGCAACGGGTGCGGAAGTTGAGGCCTCAACTGAGGCCTGGGTTCCAAAAGCCAGCCAGCTTGTGTCTCCTTTCTGCACTTGCACATATGTGTGCAAGAAAGAGTTGTCAGAAGTTATGGTAACGTGCAGCCTGAGGGATACCCTGAGACCCCCAGCCTTGCATGCTCTAAGGGGTTCTGCCATCTACCAAATAAAGACAAAGCATAGGCTTAGTGTGAAAGATTAGTGCACCTAGACAAGAGAAGGAAGGATAATAGTTTTCCAATAAAACACCATGGGTAAACGCCCAGCCAAACAGGGTTGGCCCAAAGTGGGGCCACTGAGGCCTGAAAACTTGCCACAAATCTAAGGTACCTTCTGGTGGGGACTCATTGGACAGGGGCAGAAGGGGCCAGGCAAGTCTGAGAACAAAGGAGTGAAATCCAAGTACAAACCAAGGTTAAAGGCTGCCATTGTCAGCTTCCCCACAGGCCTCTCACCCACGCCTCATCCAAGAGTCTCTACATGTGTCTCTTTCCATGTCCCACAGATCCCTGGTACAGGTCCAAAGCTGAGAAGAAAGCTAGCTCTTCTTCACATGTCTCTCTGCTCCACGTGCCTCCTCCTGTCTCTCCCCGCTCAGCTCCGGGGAACATGGAACCTCCCCATTTTATGGAGATCCCTCTCTATCACGGTTACATTTTACAGAAACATTACTTTCCCTACTTTGGCTTTCTATCCATAATGATAACAATATGCGAAATGAATTCTATACACCGCATTTATTATTCAACCTAACCCTTCATTTAATCTATTTTAGTAGAGAAAAAAGCCAAAAGCAGAGTCCTAATAACAGGTGTCGCTCCTATCTATGCAAGAGAGACCAGGGGGACTGAGGGAGGCACGAGGCGCGATCGGAACAGCTTAGCTAAGACAGAAGGATTTGGAGAGGGCAGAGGGGAAGCTCCGTTAGTGAGGTTACTGCCCAGGAAGGCTGGGACGGCAGAATGCAGACTTAGGTTATGCCTTCCTAGTGGAAAAGAGATAAGGAGATTAGGTGTCCCCAGGACAGGCCTTAACGGAGAAGTTTATGCTTAAATACCATTTTCAAAAGCAACATCCATGGAGTCTTCCCTTCATTTAATCTTAAAGCTCACAACACTCAGAAGCAAACGCTTACTAAAACCGAGGTCTCTAAATACCAAAAGTACAGCATCCAAGATGATTCAATTGAACTTATAAAACCTAATTTGAAATCCAACAAAGCATGTTTTGAGGCACACACAGGGCAATGAAAAGTTGGGTGCTTACTAAGGAATGGCCCGGCGCATCCATTCTCATGTCCGGAAAGGCCTTGCCCTGCACTGTTCCATAATAAAATCCAAATCCACTGAAGTTGTATGTCCCTGACACGCAGCCCTCCTGCCGCTGCGCTGCGAGCCACGTGGCCATCAGGACATCAGCCCATCAAGCAAAATCAAATCAGGGACCACCTGACCAGACCCTTTACTGCTGGGTTCTAAGAGTGCCAGCAACTCTGAGCTCGGGGTTATGGCATTTTGCCAACTCGGTGATACTCTGCTAGTCGTGGGCAGTCGATCTCGGGGACACTGATAGAGACACAGGCACCTTATGCATCTTGGGTCATGCTGCTCCCCAAGAGCGGGTGTAGACAGGCCTCCTGCCTTACAAGAAATGTTAGCGAAGTGACAGTTCTTACAGCCCCCGATTCTGTTTCTCAAAGACAAGCGCCTGAAAGAAACGCTGTCCGCACTGGCTCAAAAATGCGATTGCGCAGGAAGTGTAGCCTACGCTTAAGGAAATGAGTAGCTTCTAGCCCCTTGAGAGGATGTGGTCAACAAAGCATTGACCCTGAAGTCTCATGTGGGGCAATGAGAAAGGGGGAGCTGCAGTTCCTGGGTGTCGTCTTCTCCTTTCCTCCTTACTCCACCCCTTTCCCTGCTTGTGTTTCAGCCCCAGCACAGCACTGGAGCGAGCGTTATATCGCTCTCGGGCAGGCCAGTTCCCAAGCATCATTTCGTTGGATTATGGAAATGTCCAATTTTGTACATAATAGCCATATTTGATGGCGGATAAAAAGCATCTAAAGCCACATCCAACGGGAAGAAATTCTTTCGGGAGACGTCCAGCTCAAGGAGCCTATCCTCATTGTCTGGCACACACATTCCTTTAAAAAAAAGATTTATTTTTATTTATTGATGCATACAAGAACTGGGGTGCAGGTCAGAGTGTGGGGGGTGAGAGGATTGATTCCTCAGAGACAGAGTGGGGAGCAGAACAGGCGGACTGACTGAAATACACTACTGAGGGGGGGCAGCGGGGGAGGCAGGAGAGGTCTGCTGCGCCATGTGGGAAGCTCCCTGGCCGGGGATCGAACTCATGCTGCAGTGATCTGGATAGCTTCATAGGCTGAGATTCACCTCCTGCGCCCACAGGGAAGCCCAGCACACACATTCTAAAGGACATTATCAGCGCAAGTGGGGCCGCGTCGGCTCTGTGCCTTTGCTGTGACTATGCACAGAGGTTCCTATTTGGTCAAACTGTCCTTCAAGTTTAAGGAAAATCTCCTTGGCTTTCCAAAGTGGGGTGTCTGGGATAACCAGAAAATTCTGGATGGTGGCAAAGGGAAAACAGTAAACCCTTCTTCTGGATCCAAGAGAAAGAGATCTGGAAAGGTGGGAAGAAACTAGCGCTTGGAGGTAACAGCAGCGAGCAGCCTGCCTCTACGCTCAGCCAGACCGTGCCTGTTCTGAGGCGATGTGGACAGTTCATGCCCACTGAGGGTCTCACCTCAAGGGTGTTGGTCTCCCCACTTTTCTGTCTCAGAGGTTTTTTGGGGTTGCTTAGAAGCAAACCAGGCGCTCATGAGGAAAACAGTTGACCTACGAGACAGGGTCAGGAAGAAACACTCAGGCTTTAGTTCTTCCTAAGGCCAAGCCTGAGGCTGGTGCTACATGAGGGGCAGCAGACCTTCTCAGTAACGCATCAGCTATTCTTAAAGGCATTTTTATATATTTGAAGCCCTATGGTCTCTGTCACAAATACTCAGCTCTGAGACTGTAGCCATAGACAGTATGTAAATAAATGGGTATGTCTGTGTGCCAATCACACTTTATTTACAAGAAAAAAAGCTAGATTTGCTCTGCTGGGTATAATTTCTTGGCTTCAGTTCTACATGGTTTCTTAGAAACTCCCCAGTGGGCCTGAGTTCCAATGCCCATACTGCTAATTTCCACATTCTTTAGGTTTTTGGGGTTTTTGTCCTTTCCCTCTCTCAATTACCCCACTTCCCCACTCCTGCTTCCTAGAATCACCTCTGAAATAAACTACCCTCTAATCCTAATCTCAGGTTCTGGAACATTCCACTCCACATCTGTTGACAGAGGTAATGAAGGAAGTCGGCATGAAAAAAGGTGATTGTTGAACAGTGGCTTGGGGGCCCTAATGGGAAACAGAGGCTTACTAGAAGAGGAGAAACACAAAGCAGCAATGTCAGGAAACAGTCTGACTCGAGTATAAGAACAAACTGCATAACTTTTATATTCTATGTCTCATAATCATCATCTGCTTAAGGCAACAAGTACTATAAAGGAACGTAATTAGAGCACAAAGGGCTATAGGCTAGAAAGTAGAGTGCGGCCAGGTAAACCAGTGTGGGGGAAATGGTCTTTGAAGAAACATCAAGTCATGAGTTCTGCAAGCAGTCCTTCTAGAAGACACTGGTAATGAGAGCTGGGCGATGTGTACGCACACAGTGACAAAGCGGGGTGGGGGGTAGAGAGAGTGGTGGAGATCGGAGGTAGGGGGACAACTCCTCATCAAAACAAGGGAACCTGGAGAGGTTAAGTCTCAAAGAAGATCTGCTAATGGCTTCTCCAGTCTTTTCCAAGTTCATCAAATTATTAGAGATAATTCCTTGTTTTTCCTATTCCTTATAGATGGAAGGTGCCTTTGGACTTGACCCCAGCCACCCCCACCCCCCGAATTCAATAATAGCATTAGGGAAAAAGTACGGCTATTCTTTTGATAACTATTGGATGTGATCTTAACAGCAATTTGCTTTTCTAATAGATGTATAATTGATTACATGTGTCATACGTTGGAAGCTACATGTGACAGCAGACTGGGCATACTCCATTTTAAAAGAGTGCTTCTGTTTATTTAGGTTTATTGAATGATGGGAAAACAGAAAGTGGGCAAACGTTTGACTGTTTTCGCTAAGAGCATTAGAGGATCCGTGACGGTATAAAGTTGGTGGTGACGGGTTACTAATTCTAAGTTCAAATATAGTGAATTCTTCAACCACAGCAGAGTCCGTAAATGCCCACAAGGTTCAGCATTTAAGTTTCTATGTGAAACAATTAAAAAAAAAAAACTATGTTCTCCATTCTGTTCTTTTTTCCCCTATGAAAACACCAGGTACAAATCTGATGACCGATGAGGTTATATTGTTTTGTATTTCCTCCTAATTCCTCATATTTCTTCCCTGCATTTATTCATTCACTCATAAAATAAAACATTGGGGTGGTTTGGAAAATTGTCATTATCTCTCCCTGTGGGAAGATTTATATCCTCACTCCACTGGAATCTGATTTGGACAAATGACTTGCCTTGGCCAAGGAAATATGAGTGGAAATGATGAAATACTTCCCTGTAAAAATCTGTTAGCATCATCTGGTGATATTTTCTTCCTTCTCTCTCTTTTAGCAGATTCCCAACATGAACACAGCCTGGTAAAAAGCCACAGATAGGTCCCAGTGGTTTGGAGGAGGAAGAGAAAACTTTGTAAGTCAATGAGATTTGAGGGGGTTGTTACAATGACATGATTTTGTTGAAAATGACAGTTACAGAAAGTCAAAAATGACAGAAATGTGGGCACTGGACACAAAAAATGGTTTAGTAAAAGTTATACAAGAGTAAGATCTCTTGCATATAGTCTGGCTAGCAGTATGGGAAGTGGTTAAGGGTAAAACTTTTATAATCAGACAGTTTAGGCTGGAATCCTTCTCTCCCATTTAAGTTGGGGCAACTTGCACAAGTGATATAATCTTTCTCAGACCCAAAGTTCTAAGCCTGCAGGTGGGTGGAAGGAATAGCTGAGGTAATATTGCCTCAGTACATGGCACCAACACACGAGAGAATGGCTGCAGGAAATGCCCCATCCAAACAATGGAAAACTCAGAGTTCATTAAGAGAATCCACCACTATACCGAAGGGCCTGCGCATGTCCATGAGATAAATTTTATTCCTTATTTTCACTAATGACCTTGAACCAGCTGTTAATCAAATAAAAAGATAAGTAGGCATTATTATAGTTTATAAATAGCTTTCGTTTTGTAAAGTTCTTATGACCTTGCAACAATCTGGTATGATTGATAGGATAGTGATACTTCACTGACAAGATGAGAAAAATGTGGCTTCTTGAAGTTTAGCCACATAGGCAATAGCTGATACAAAATCCTAGCATGCTGTCTCTAATTCCATGCTTTTCTTCATCCCACTGCACCTTACTGCTCCTGAGACAAGGGGTCTCCTGTTGTACTCGATGGATCAACCCAGTGCCACGGTAAGAATGTACCCCCAGCAATCTGCAACAGAGTTCAACATCTAAATTCCTCCTTAGAACCCATCACTGATCTGTCTAGAAAATAAATCCTCCTGAGGGTTTGCTTCTTTCTCTCTCTTTGTTGTAAACCTAGTTGGCAGAACTGATCTTGATCATCAAAAGGTCATCTTCCTTTGCAAAATCTCCTGCTAGCCAATCTTTGACATTTAAGATTCTCTGAGGTCCATGACGATGTGATTATTATTAATTGCATTGGGATATCCTTCAGTACTACGGTGTTCTTCCAAAAATCTGACTGTTTCCAATGCACAGACGACTTACAGAAGAGATGATAGAGAAGAAAAGTCTTCTTAGCTTTGAAAATAAGAATTTGTCATTCAGATGGTTCCTAAGCACCTTCTCTTAAAAATATTTTATCCTCCCAAATCTCCAAAATCTCACCGGATTCTGAAAAATCAAAGCTTACAGATCCAGCACTGAAATTTTTAGAGAAAAGCAAGCTTGTTGAATGATTCATGTGTGGAAGCACAACTTGGTTAGAATGTTAATACATTCACCTAAACCAATACTGATGTGTATTTTAAATATTCTAAGAAGACATAATAAACATTACTTTTCTCCTGACTTAAAAAATAAAAAGCTTCTCTGGAAAAGTAGAAAATCTGTTCACAACCAAAGCATTTCTTTGCCATATTTACTTCCTCTGTATTTTCAAAGTAAAACATGCATAAATAACAATCGTTCATGATAATAAAGGGGAATACAATTTAAATAGCTATCTACTGGTTTAGTACCTTAATCTGTAAACCTGAGGAACTTGTGCAACATTAAAGTAAAAGTCACAGGTTCATTCATGTGCAGGAAAAAAAATCATAATCCATGTGGATCTTTAAAGTCCTGATTCTGTAACAGAAAATACTCCTAGCTTCAAAAGAAAGGCTTTTATTTTCATTTTATTCTAGAACATAAAGGAGCTTAGTACATGGTTTTGAATGAACTAATGAATGACAGGAAATGAGGCTGAACTTTGTTTAGTGGGAAACTCAAACTTCCTATGACCTTTCCCTCGACCCTTGACATCAGCTATTCAGAACTGAGGGATGACACTAACAGAAGAGTGGATGGTCCTTCTTGATCTAACCAAAGAGAACAAGGAATACCTCCGTGAATTATTAGGAAAGATTCGGATGCTTTTAAAAAGATATCAAAAAGGGGCCTCCCCAGTGGTGCAGTGGTTAGGCGCTGCGCTGTGGAGCTGTCGGCATCGGCGACGCGAGTTCGATGCCCGGCTGGGGAGATTCCCACGTCGCGGCAGACCTCTCCTGCTTCGCCCTCTGCTCCCCTCAGCAGTGGATTTCCATTGCTCTGCCTGTTCTGCTCCCCGCTCTGTCTCTGGTGAACCCTCTCGCTGCCCCATGCCTCTGGTCTGTACCCCAACTTGTGTGCATAAATAAATAAATAAATAAATAAATCTTTAAAAAAAGATATCAAAAAGGACATTTCCCCCATTAAATATGTAAGAAAATGATTAGCTACAAAAGTAAACAAAGACAACAATAGAAAATTCAAAACCAAATAAAACGAAACAAGCACCATTACGAACCGTTACAAACACAGACCTTCTGTAGCTACTTTGTTTTACAAGTATATCTACTTTTCAAGAAGTCGAAAATCTTAATGTTTGAATGTTTGCCAAGACCTAATTCTTTCCTTTATTGGTTTCCTTTGTTCGACATCCTATAGAGAGTTTTGAAAAAGCACAGGAGATGGAGATGAAGATGAGATCTTACAAGAGGCAACAAACCCAACCCAACCGCCGACTGGTTCTCTACAAGCTGACTCTGGCCACAGCGACCAGTGAGCATTTGGTTTTCTTTAAATAACGAGAATCACATTATATAATTAGGCTTCGTGAACATTCTATTCCACCTTCTGTAGTCAAAGTCAAGAGCAGAGATAATTACGTCCATGCGGGGCTGGAAGCGGGGCCTTGCCACCGGGCGCTCAGCACAGCGGCTCTCAAGCATTCATCGTGTCTGACCAGACAGCCAGGGACCTCGGAAGGCCGTTTGGAGGTGGTAATTCACAGAGCTGCAGGAAGCCCTCACAGCAGTGCCTTTCGAGAACCAGCAATTTCAGCCTCATCAGGGGTAATTTACAAGTGATTTAATGGTGCTGAATCATAGGCCTACTTCAACATTTATGAGTGGACATAAAAAGTTATGACAATTTCATAGTACAGAATAAATACTAATATTAAAAACAGGCTTGGCTTTTAACTGATGTTCTATTTCTGAGATTTTCAGGGGGGTTTTAATTGGTGGTTGTCTTTTTTCCGTTGGTTGTTTTGCATGCTACCTCCAAAGACATGGCCTAGGGGGAGAAATGAGAACGCAGGCACAAGCAGAGGTGGATGAGTGAGGTCCAGGGAGTGAGAGGGAAGATCGCCGCCATGTTGGGAAATTGGCATGTGCCAGTCCTAACGGCAGTTTTCGGTAGCTCCTGACCAAGTTTCTTAATCCCTTGCCCTCCTCATCTAGTTGCATTGAGGAAAAATGTACCATTCATTCTCCAGGTCTCGCCACCCTGATAAGACAATTTTAACTCCTGTGAAATGATGTTATCTCTTATTTTGAAGGTACTTGAACAGCTTCCACTGCAATTTGAGACATAATTCTGTATCGAATACACCAATTTGAAATACAGAGCAGTGAAAATAGCTACTCTCACTTAACACTTGAGGAAGGAAGGACCAAAAAGTTCGAGCAACTGGTCCAAAGTTATCCAGCTGGGAAGTGAGCAGGCTCTCCTGCCTGCTGGCTGCAGGATCTGTGTTTCCCCGCGGTTTTTCTCTCCACAGAACTTCTCAGAGAGAGGTGGATGTCCACAATCAGTGTGGCTAAAAGAGATACTGTGAAGATTCCTTAACTCAGAATGTTAAATTGTGGGGATTCCTTTATGCACAGACAGATCAGCCTGGTATGAACCAGTCAGAGAATTCATTCCTTTAAGTCTAGTAACGAGGGTGCATCAGCTCAACAGTCCTCTGCACGACAAGGGTGGTGTCAGGATAAGGGCTCACAGCGAGACTCGATGGGAAAAGACAGGGGGGAGAGCCAACCTGTCCTCCCACGCTCACTGCCGCAGGAGACGTGTCACCTCCAACATGTCACTGAGCTTGGAGTCAAAAGGCTCCATGTTGAGTGCCCCATCAGAAGCACCTACTTTCCAATTCGCGAAACCTGTGGTGCCTGTATTTCCACGAAGAAAGCAATCCTTCCCGAGTCCTGCGCACACAAAACCCAGGCAAACCCATGTGCCAGGATAATTGAATGTTTCCTCGGCATAGGCCAGGAATAATCTTCTGTTTAATTCACAAGGACCAAAACTGTACTTATTGGTTGAATTTCCCTAGTCCTCACTGCACATTAATGCAATGTTTATTTAAATTAAAGGAGCTCTATTATTTATGGAAGTGTCTCTGGGCCAAGATTTAGGCCGTTTTCTCCTTTTTTTCCTTTCAAACCCTCTGAATAGATTTCTGTTCTCAGCTCTAAATGTAGTTATCCTTAAAACAGAGGACAAAGGTCTCACTAATTCATAGATCATTTCACGGACCAGAAGCAGTAACTCTCAATTAATAAATTTTAGGTTAAACGTGTGTTATTTGGGAACAGTAAGACGGCACGGCTTTGATTAACTGAAGACACAAAAACACTCCATCACTTCCAAATGTGCACTCAGTAGATTTGATGGAGATGTAAGCAATATTTGCTGGAAGGCAATTAATTACCATTCTTTAAATATCGCCTTTGTAAAACAAGGGTATGTTAACCAGCCATGACACCTAAATCCAAATCATATTTGCCAGAAAAATTGCAAGGGGAATTTCTGATGAGATGTCAACTCTATACTGTGAATGCGGACATTGGCAGGCGATCCCACAGTTCACTTGATGAAATAAAATGAAAGGAAATGGAGTAAAACTTAAGGTAAATTATTAGCGAAGGGATGATGGCGTTTTGGTCATTGGGCTGTCTTGATAATAACTGTAAACAGGCAGGAGCTCCCTAGTCCTGTGTGGCCTTTGTTCCTCCAAACAGGATTTTACCAGGAATCTGAGCAGATTGCAATTTGCATGCTTAGAGACACATGCAAGAGACAGAACAGGGGCCTGCGTCCATGACAGAGGGAGGCTGTAAAACGACCCCCTTGCCAACCGAGACTCAGCGATACGATCTCTTAGAAGCATTCCCCAAAGACCCTGCCCGCAACCACAAGCACAGGTGATTTGCAGCCATCTGACCTTAATTCCTCCTTAACGCAAAGGCAGATTTGACAGCAGCTCTCAGCCAGGGCGACTGTCCCCCAGGGGACACGTGGCAGTGTCTCGAGAGATTTTTGGTTGTCATAACTGAAGGTGGACGTTAGGGCCAGGGACATTTCGATTCCAGGCCAGGGATCCTGTTAAACAGCCTATAACGCACAGAGCAGCTCCTGAGAGTAAAGAACATCTGGTCTCCCTCTGCCAACTGTGCCAGGCGGAGAAAACCTGCCTCATCACCCCTGCGCTCCTCTCCGGCATCCTCTCAGTCCCTGACTCAGGATGGGGGCTTCACTCAGGAATCTGAGAGCACCGGAGCCCAGCCCGGAGAGCCACTCATATCTGGTCTTTGGCCGCTTTCCCCACGTCGCACGCCCCAAGTGGCCAAGCGGACTTGGTGGCAAAGATCCGCCATGGTGTTCTCTGGAGTGCGCGGGGCACGCTGCCCAGGAAACCTTCGCAGTGCGGGATGCCCAGCTTCTGCCCGCAGGCAGCATTCTTACCCTCTCACGACCAAGTGGCCCCAGAAATCCAGTCACAGTGGCAGCAAAATCAGGCCCACAGGTGATGCTGAATGTTCCCAAAAGGGCACAATCACCACTGGTAAGGAACCACCTGGACACCTTACTGCCTACCGTGGGGTGGGCACACGCTCAGCGAGCTTATAGTCCCTCTTCCCTGTCCACCTACCCTCCATGTCTGAGCAACATGTGTTCCCTAGTTCAGACAGTCAGATTGCCTCAGAGTCCCCCCAGGATGTGTGATGTCAGCAATGTTTTACAACATTTTAGTAATGTTAATATTTCCAGTTGCCACTGATTAGTGGAATGCAAAATCACTACCGTGGGTGGTGGGTAGCATTTAAAAAAATAGAGTAAAAGAGCAAATAGAGTTAAGTGTACATACAAACAGTGAATAAATAGTGCTTGCTCAATTTTGTTTATTTTACAAAGATGTACATATATTTATGTGTCCTAAAATGTGTTGTAAAATGTATTTTTTTAACTGTGGGTCTTGACCAAAAAGACCAAACCACTAGTCTGGATAGCCTTCTCCTTCCTCTACCCAGTCACTGGGACTAAAAGCTTATAGCTCTCTCATGTCCTTGAGCTAATAGCCCCAAGCAACATTAGCAGTAAGAAGCCCAATTCATTGAAGTACCCTTGTAACCGAGCAGCTTTCATTTTCATTTTACATAGGACGCCACCAAGCCCAAGAGCACAAACACTCTTCCGTGCTCATTCTCTGCGCTACAATTTGAAAATCCATTAGGCACACCCTGCAGATACTGTTGGACAGAGAGCAGGAAACACAATACGAGCTATCAAACACTTTGCAGCATAGAAAAGAACAGGTAGCAACCACACTAATCAGTCCACTCTCACTGACAGCCCAGGATTCCAGCCACCAGACCTCTGAGGGTCTCTAAGCAAACAGACCTGCCCTCCACTACCTTTTCAAGGCTGCCCCTCATAAGCTCTCGATGCTGGCATTAACCTGTTGGAATAACAGTTACTTCAGCTATAAAACAGGGACGCAGATGGATCTATACCACTAACCTTTCGGACGGCCGTTAACCCTAGAGAAAATGGATGTAAATGGTATGACAAGAACATCTTGCATATCACAGGCTTTCAACAAAAGATTTGATTATGATTCCCAAACCTATATTTGCAGATCTTTCCTCTACATCTGCTCCTGGAACCTTTTGAAGGGGAATTTTCCCATTATTTCTATTGCTATTTATTTTGAAAGTCACTCAAACGGAGCAGGAGGATTATCTCTCTAGTCCAGTGTTCTCAAACGCCAGCGCGCATTACCGTCACCTAGAGGGCTCGTTAAAACATTTTCTGAGTCAACAGATCTGGCCTCCAATTTTTCAATTCTCCTTATTTCCCAGGTGACACTGATGATGCCTGGCCAGCGAGTGTGAACCCATCGCTCCATCAACTTTCATGACAACAAAGATGGCTGCCACTTCAGAGTGATAGCTAGCCACACCGCGGCCACCACGAAACCTCTGGAAGCAGCCGAGACATGGCAAAACCCCAGAACCGGAAGTAGAGCAGAGTGAAGCCCTGCTGTCAAATGTGGCCCGGGTCCCACGCAGGCGGGGGCGGTGGCCCCTCGAAGGAGGTATGCACTGGGAAGAGAACAAGATTAAACCCGTGTCAAGGCCCAAGGACTTCACCGTCTAGTACGAAAACAAGAAACAGACATCATGTCTCCAGTTTCGGAGTAAATAGCAAAGGTTGGTCTCCTTTCATCCTCATAAGGAAATGTCCACACAGCTGTTGTTTATGGTCCTCTCTGTGCGGGCTTTCCAACCCTTTATTCTCAGTTGTCAACACAAACACAGACTCACCAAAATTAATGAGGGATATAATTCTGCTCCTGGTCTGGCAAGAAATTTCCTTTCAGAGCCTTCTTATTTGCCTTGTCCTTAGAAAACCTCAGCTTTAGAGAGAGACAAACTTACTTCTCTCAAGATTATTTTTCCCTTTCTCTGTTGCACCAACAACCCCCAGCTCCACCCACAAAGTCCCGTGCCTCTCTGAAATCGGGGGGGGGGGGGCAGAATAATATAGCGGGGACTAGGGCATCCTGAGTCATACTCACAGGGATGTGAGAACCAAAAGCACCATGTGGACAGGAAACGAGAACATGAAACATCAGTTTTCAAGTTAAGGAAGGAGAGCCCAATTTGTAGAAAATGGTGAAATGATACAAATGATACGTAAAAGGCTGATCATGAAAGGAAGCTAAGTCACTGCATGGCTGGGACACATTTCTCTAAGTGACCAATATGTCGATGGCGAATGAGTTCAGTTAGCAGCTAGGGGTTGGCTTCTTTTCCTAAAAAAGCAAAAACATCTGAGTCCCACATCGACTTTGGAGGCACAATGGAGAGTGCCAGAAGGTACAAAAATACTGGCCTTATGGACGATCAAAATCCAACCAAATCCTGCTTTCAATGGCTTCCACTTCTGCTCTGCACACACAAACGCTTAGGTTATTTTTGTCTTCTGGTGTAACCTTATTATATCACACACACCAGACCCAGAAGCTAAGAGCTGCTAATAACCATTAGTGAGACTGTCACAGTCCACCCTGGTAGCCACCATTCTCACGTGACCAGTGTGAATGGAGATGTGCTTTGAGAGTAAGACACTCCCTCTAGATTTTTAACATATTTCAATAAAAAGAATGGCAAATACTTCAATAATTAATAAAAAGTTGATAGATATTAAAATATTTTGGATACATTAGGTTAAATGAAATAGATCATGAAAAGTATTTACACCTGTTTCTTTGTCTCTTAACGTGTCCAGTGGAGAATTTTTTATGTGGCTTGCATTAACTATTAATATATTTATACATTACTAAGTTATCATTATATACTGAGTTATCATTTATATACTGTACAATCCCCCTTAAAGTATACAACTCAGTGGATTTTGGTACATTAAAAGAGCTGTGTAATGATTACCACTTCCTATATTCAAAAATTTTCATTGTCATCTAAAATAACTCTGTATCCTTCAGCAGTTATTTCCCACTATCCCCTCCCTGCAGTCCCTGAAAACCACTAACCCACTTCCTGCATATATGAATTTGCCTTTCTGAACATTAATGGGAAATAAAATCATACAGTTTGAGATCTTTTGCAATTGACTTCCTTAATAATGTCTTCTAGATTCATCTACGTTGTAGTATGTGCCAGTACTTCATTCTTGTTGATGGCTGAATAATATTCCACACCTTGAATAGACCAATTTAGTTTATCCATTCATCAATTTTGATAGCTTTGTTATTTTCACTTTCCATCTACCATGAATAATGTTGCTATGTACGTTAATGTACACATTTTCCTATATAATGTATGTTTTCATTTCTTTTGGGTATAGCTCTAACAGAAGAATTTCTGGGTCATATGGTAACTCTACGCTTAACATGTTGAAGAACTGTCACACACTGTTTGCCAAATTGGCTGCACCATTTCATATTTACACCACTAGCACTGCATGAAGTGGGTGGGGTATGCTAAATACACAACTTGAAAAGAACACATCTACTGACGGCACTTATTTTGTGTGAAGGCTCATCTGTTGGCGATTCCGCATCATCACCAATGCTGGTTGTTGTCTGGCTGTTCCATGTTAGGAATGCTAAAGAATGAGAAGTGGTTTCTTATTGCGTAGAACTGATTGCATTATATTTTCGATGGTCGGTTCCGGGCTAGAGGGAATTTACAGAGGGCCTTGATGCACTTTAATTTGTCAAATCCACAGGCACAATTTGACTTCATCATTTGCATCCTCAAAGGTAGTTTTCTGTCTCCTGGCTTCCCCTCCCACATAAAGACAGGCCGCCGCCACGGCTGTGTTCATATCTGTGCTGAGCCCAGTGAACAGAGGTCCCATGAAAAACAGAGCAAATACTAATAATCATGCTACGACCGCAGGCATGAGCCGGGAGCATCCCAGCAAACTGTGACATCTTGTCAGCCTTCCTATCTCGAATTGGTGGCACACTGGTTGGAAAGATTACTCTAGAAAGCTGTGCCACTCTGGACGGAGCTCGTTCCACTGTGCTTGGAATCACCCCTGCTGGTCAAACTCCTGGGGCCAAAGGCACCAGGGAGCCCTGTGTGCCTAAGCTATCCTGATGAGAAATGCGACCGACTGTCACTGTCAAATTCCTTGGTTCCCTTAAAATAATCGTCTTCTTCGATGGAATTTCTTGGAACCAACAATTAAAGGCATATCATCACTGCTGTGACCATCTCCCTATGTGGCAACTGACAGAAATAGTTCTCCATGGAGTGGACAGACCTGGTTTTATCGTTTATTCCTACAGAGCTCATTTTCCCCAAACACACAGTTCTCAAAAATAAATCTCCCATGTGTCTTGCCAAGACTCTTTTCATCTTCCTCTAGCTTCTCAGTTTGCTCCTTTTGGCCTCTAAATAATGCACGAGGCAGCGGCAGCATGCCTTGCACTCTCATTTGCATCCTGGGAGTCTCAGGCATGAGGGAGGGGAGTGAGAATGACACAGAGGGTCCTTTTGTCGTGGAGGTATTATGAGAAAGACAAGGGACAAAAAGCAAACAAACAAAATAAATGATGAATTCAACAGACATGTTCTTTTCCAGTTGTGTATTTAGCTATTTTTAATGTTAATATTTAGAGTTGTATAGGCTAAGCAGAACATATAGCCTCCTGGGGAGACTTCCTCTAAATTACAGGGGTTTTTTTTAATGTGCAATTTGGGCATCAGTTTAAGGCCATTCAACTTCTCTCCACGATGCTTCAGACAAAGCCACGGAGCACATCACGGGCTTCCAAATTATGCCCTGTAGTTATCCCGCGAGACGCCCTTCCAGGGCTGGCGACTGTCTGTTTCTAGTCGTCTCCAGCTGGGCTTTCAGCAGCTCAGTAAGGAGGATGCTGCTCCGGAGGGGCTGCCTTCCTTTTCGGTTCAAAGAAAGCTCGGGATTTTCACGGAGATGAGCAAATAAAACGGAGAGGCGACAGTACTCCACCTACAAAAGGGCCGGCGGCACTCCGGCAATTACTGCGAGCACGCGGACCTTATCCGGGGGAGCAGGGGCCTCTCTCATTTCGGTGTCTGTGTGGACTAAACATTTGACCCCACGCCCCAGTTCATTCTGCTGAAGTCCCAAGCCCTCATGTGATGCAGGTATCAGGAGGTGGGGCCTTTGCAGGGAGATCACATCATGGGGGCGCAGCCCCGTGAGCGGGATACGCGCTTTTGTCAGAGATGCCAGCGGCCTCGCTCGCCTTCCCTGCGTGTGCGGCCGAAACGAGCCGACGGGCGTCTGTGCGGCAGCAAGCGGGCTCTCGCCAGGCACAGATTTGCCAGCACGTTGCCCTTGGACTTCGCAGGCTCCTGAAAGATCCCTACTGTTTCTCAGCCACCCGGTCTGCAGTGTCCCTCTGCTGCAACCCGAACAGATCAGTTCCTCAGCCAGAGCCCTGGCACCCCCGCGCCCTCCTACCAACCGCTCGGGGCGTCTACGGGCGGAGCGTGGCCTAGGAGACACTGCGGGCTCTTCCTCGCCTTCCCTTCCGTCTGGATTCTGTGGACGCCTTCCCTCCCCATGGGCTTTCCCTTCCAGGGACCTGTCGTCACAGAGCTCTGGCGGGCTGCCGGGTGCCCCTGGCCCTTCGGAGAGCCAGAGGAGCCCTCCACCAGCCCCTGCACATGCGAACATGAGAGAAGAGCTGCCCCGCCACTGGGCGAGACGAGCGTGCGGGATTCCTTCCGTGACGCGCGAGAGCCGGCGGCGGCAGGCCCAGGCGGAGGCCTCCAAGGACCTGGCCGCCGACCTCGCACTGCTTAGCTCCCTCTGGTCCTGCCCGCGGCCGCGCGCCCTACTCCCTGATCAGCCAGGGAGCCCTCTGAGCGCAGATCCTCGCACATGGGTTGCCGTAATGTATATTCTCTCTGCAGGGTTGCAAATAAAATATAGAGCATCCAGTTAAATTTGAATCTCAGATAGACAACAGGTTTAGTGTAAGTATGTCACATTTAATATTTGGGACATGCGAATCCTAAATTTGTGGCATTGTGGGCATCCTGTATTTTTAGTTTCTAAATCTGACAACCCTATCTATCTATTAGGCCCTCACAACAATCTATTGAGATCATCCCCCCCCCATTTTATAGATGAAAAAATGAAGGTTTACAGAAGTCTAGTGACTTTGCAAAGGTGATACAGGGATCGGCGGTTTTCTGACTGACATGTGGGGCCTTTTCACAGCTTTGGGGGTGGGGGCTCTAAATGTCTTATAACTCTGCAATTTTCAACCTCCCTGTTAGAAAAGCAAGGCTGCCAAAGTAACTCAAAATAAAGTTCCAATGGCCAGTATCCACTGGATGCGTTGAAGTAACTGAGAACATAGCATCGTAACAAACAAGATTTTAATGGGAAAAAGTGAATTGTCCACAGTGGAAACATCTCATCTGCTGACAGATGACCTTCTCCCGACCCTCATACAGCATAAGTGACCCATTTCTCTTGCCTTTGAATAAGGGCAGCTATAATCTCAAGGGTTATAATAGAGAACAAAATGGAATGAGCTCGGGGCTTCATCAGTTCAGAATGCAATAATAAAACAGCTCTAGCTACAGCACAGGCTCTGGCTGTGATTATTCATGCCTGTTCCCCAGGAAACAGGACAGTGGGAGCCAGCAGCTCTGGCTCTGAGCTCCACCACACATGGGTTCAAACCCCACTGCTTGCAAGTTAGGTTATTCTGAGGTTTGCTAAATTTCAAGAACCGTGAAGGGGCTTAGATTTTCCTGTATTTGCCAGAAAACAGTGACTCTGCTATGTGCTCAGGTTGGTTTGCAGAAGTCATGAGACCCCTGGGCCAGAGGAAAAGGAATCCATTCCCTACAGCAGTAACAGCTGCCAGAAGATGGGCATCTGTGCCAGCTGCAGAGCCCAAGTTCTCAGTGGGGGAAACACAGGGGGTCAGGCGGCATCTGCACACACCAGTTTATAGGACAGGGACCCCTGAATCTCTCCTAATGGACAGTAAAGCCTGCCAGGCCTTTTCCTGGAGGAAGCTACTATCTTTATCATACTGGACGATAAATAAAGCTGCCTTTGCACTGGTGAGCGTCCCCAGCTGTCAGGCAAGTCCGCCTGCTCTGCAAACAGCCAGGTAAACACAGCAGAGAAGAGAGGCAGCCAGTCTCGTGGAGGCAGGGATGGTCCCACGACACGGGCTCTTGCTTTATGCATCTATAAAATGGGAAACTGAGTCCCCACCCAGGGTTCCTCTTCATTTGCTGGATAGAAAAATGTCTTTTTTCTGCCACTTGTGTGTCTCGCCTCCTCCACAAGGGCTGTAGGATTCCTTGTGACCGAAGCTGCAGTGGAAGGAGAAAGCGCCTTCCTTGGGCGTGGCCTCTGCATGCCACGGGAGTCCCTCACTCAGCAAGCAACGAGGTTTGGAGCACATGCCGCTAAGTGTGTGTGACATGCTGTGTGAAGCCCAGACGGGCTGGTTTCTCTGGCTGGAGAGATTCTGGATTTCTCTCAGACTGCCTTTTCACTCAGATGACAAAGGCCAGACTTTCCCCATACAGTTATTAGGAATGATAAGCAGAAACCCTATGAGTCTAGAATTGCTCAGAATTTGTTAATGGACTAGCATATTTTAATGATCTGGAGGCAGGAAGATTCTATATACAATCCCAAATTGCATTAAGGACAACAGGGAAAGTAAGGTCACTTGCTGATATTCTGCTCTTGGATTTCTAATTTCTTGAGTCTTTGTGTGCTGTGTTCTGCCTCAACTGACTTTTATAACTTGAATAAAACGGTCGGAATAATTTCCCTCACAGGAGCACCTGAAAATCTCTTGTGGCTTGGTTTATTGATACAATCAGTTGGCAAATAAGATAGTTGGATGAAATCCAAAGAGTTTTACATTTTTAGCGCTGGCAAATCACACAAAAAATAAAGCTCTAAAGGCTGGAAGCACGTAGATTTAGCTATTTCTCGCTTTTATTATTTCCCAGGTTTCTGTAAAAGATAGATGGAAGTGCCTACACACTGGACTTCAAGAATGAGTTCTGATCACTGACCCTGAACAGAGCTCGCCAAACAAAGCTGTATTCTTTTTTGAAATTGTAAGTAAACAAGGGACTTTGCACAGTACACCTGGTTACTCGTGAGCCCTTGGAGAAAAACCCATAGGAAAGATTCACTTGAGTCTCACATTTTTCATAGCAAAACTTGAGCAAAACCAAGTGTAATGGGAGCATCACAAAAGGAAAAGATGCAAAGACAGATAACTGATGAAACAGATGGAGAGGGACCAATATCAGATTTCTTATCATAGCAGGAAATTCCAGAAGACAGTGGAACAAATGCTTTGAAGGGCTGAGGAGAGCTGAGAATGTTCTGAGGTGAAATACCCTACAACACAAACCACATTTCAAGCGCAGGAATGAAATAAAGATGTTTTGGGACACATTAGAACTCAGAAAGCCTGCCACTGAGAGGCCCAAACAGGGGTGGGGTGGCATGGTAAGTTAAGGCAGACACCGGGATAACCAAAACACTGAAGTGCATAAAAGAAGCAAGAAATAACTGAGACAAACAGGGAAAGAATAAAAGCAAATAAATTGCTAAATGTAAATATGGTGTGTGTGTGTGGGGGAGAGTGAAGGAGGGAGGGAGTGAGGGAGGGAGGGAAGGAGAGAGAGAGAGGTGGAATAAAAATTCTAGATTCCAAGTAACATTATTTTGGGAGCTGGGGGTAGGCTGTAGGGTGGGACATGTGAGGACTCTAAAGTGTCTTGTTTTGGACGAAGGCAAACTAACATTAGACTCTGTTAGAAATAATATTTAAGTGTTCTTGTATATTATAAGAAAAAAATGAAACGTGTAACTTTCAGGCATTAAAAAGGAACAAAATCCAATCATTTCATCAGAAATCACTAAAAACCATAAAAAATAATAAGGAAAAAACATAAAAGTAGTAACTAAGTATTTCAATAGCCTGAATAAATTTGAATATGAAATATAATTAAAAATGTCTCTCACATTCACCAACCAAAAGACAGATATTCAGAATTTTTTTAAAAAGTCATCTATGTGTTAGATGAAATATTTCTTAATTTTTAAGATCTGCTTTCATACCCACTATAATCGATCATCATAATGCAACACAAATAGAAATAAATGAAAAGACTTCAAGTCTCAAATATTTAAAATATAAAATGTGTATCTAAATAATTCATGGTTTAAGAAGAAAAATAATACAATATTTAGAATTGAATTGTAGTGAAAGTCTATCAAAATTAATGGCATGAACTATAGCAACACATAAATACTTCTATTTAAAAAAAAAGAAAATGGAACTAAAAATAAATTAAGTGATCAGCTCACGAAATTAGAAAATGCCAAATGAAACGAGGAGAATGAAAGATAAAAGAGAGGTTAAAATGGAAAACAACAAAACCAACCCCTCTCCCCCCTCCCCCCAGTGCTACAGAATTGTTCAGCAGAGCCAGTGTTGGTTCTATGAAAGTCTAATGAAATAAATAAACCAGAAAAATGGGGGGGGGAAGAGAAACTGTAAAAATAATAATATTAAGATGAAGGGCATAACTATAGATGTATTGATTTCAGAAAAAGAATGAGAACACTATGTATAACTTTAGATCAATGAATATAAAATCTAAAAAGTATATTTATATCATGAAATAAATAACTGGAAGCTTTCATAGACCTATGTGCATAAGTTCAAGTTCCTGCCATTCCGCTCCTCCACCATCACTAACCAAACTTCTACTAAAACGACACCTATCTGAAAATAACTTTGCATGTTCTGTCAACAGATGTCCAGCCAGTCAACTTGCTTCCAGAAGCTAACATAACCATGAAATCAAAATCAAAGAAAAATAACAAGAAAAAATGATCCCAACTTATTTATGAAGTCAGATGTAAAAATAATCCTAATCAAGACGGAGAAAGCAATTACTACAATTTAACACCTATTTATGACTTAAACAAATTAGCAAACTAAGGAAGCAGGAGAGTTTCTAAGTTAATAAAGCGGTACCTACTAAAAATGTACAGAAAATATCGTACTTGAGGGTAGTTAAATTTAAGATGTATTCCAGTGAAAGTCTGCAAATAGCTAAAAATAGCTGCTTGCTTTTGATATTGTATTAGAGATTCCAGCTAGCAGAGTGACTTAAAAAATTAGTAAAAGGATTTACAATTATAAAGAAGGGGGACAGTATCTTCATTATTAGAAGATAATGGGTTAAGATAAAAAAATGTGTAATTAGAATTAACAGGAGCTTCAGCAGGGACCAGTGACAAGATTAACATATATCAATCAATAAAACCCCAAATGCCAACTTCTAACCAGTTAGAATATATATAAGAAAAATAGAACCCATTTTCAATAGTAAGAAAAACATAAAATACCTCGGCACAAAAGAATTTTTTAAAAAACGTATGTTTTAAAGTAAACGTGCGTGAAGAGGGCCTCCCTGGTGGTGCAACAGGTTAAGTCACAGCACTGTGAAGCTATCAGCAGCCACTGCAGCCATGAGTTCGATCCCTGGCCAGGGAGATTCCCACATGACGCAGCAGACCTCTCCTGCCTCGCCTGCTGCTCCCCTCAGCAGTGTACTTCAGTATATCTGCCTGTTCTGCTCCCCACTCTGTCTCTGGGGAATCCTCTCACCACCCCACACCTCTGGCCTACACCCCAGTTCTTGTATGCATAAATACATAAATTTTAAAAAAATAAATAAATGTGCATGAAGAACCCTATATGAAGCGAAGTATAAAATGGTAGCGAAACAAAAATGTTGAACTGACTGGCAGACTATGTTCAAGGATGAGAAAGAATGATCAACTGTGATAAGGCGTGAATTCTTCTGAGTTATTTTACTAAAATCCCACAAAGATTTTTGCGAGCACATGGCTAACGGATCTTAAAATTAACATGGGTAGATAAAGGAGCAAGAAATGCAATGGCAGGTTTGTAAGGCAAAATTCATATAGGAAATTCCATACCTGTACCACACTTACAGCACGAGTGCCTCGACTCTGTTTTTCCCAAACATCCCTCCCGCCCTTTCTCCACTGCAGCTGCTACCAGGACTGGTCCTGACTGATCTAGAGATCAACTGCTCAGATCTCTTACAGCGCTTAACTTAAAAGTATTTGTCTTCTGCCAAATAAACGGTGAGCTATTTGGAGACTGGAAAGAAGTCTCAACTCTATGTTATGTCAGATGTTGAATGAAGTAAAAACTCAGAAAGTACTGTTGATTGACTGGGATTTCAGGGATCATGCCTCTTCAACCATCTGCATTCTGATCAGAATTTTCTTGCCATTTACTATCTTTCTCCCCATTTCCGCATTGGGCTACCTTGAATTTATCTCCAAATTGTACAACTTACTTGCTCCCTTTTGATCAGTCAACTCAGAAGATGCAGTTGTGAATTTTGGCCAACCCACAGGGAGCAATGTCTGCCTAGCATAAGAGGCCAACCCAGTCTGCACATTTTCAGACCTGGGAAATCAGTGGCACACGAGGGCACTCTTGTGTCCATGGAGGAGAGGAGATCTCCAGGCTGTACTGACAGCTTAATCTTACCCATCTTCTTTCTGTGCCAGCAATGGCTGACTGCGTTCTGCTCTGTGCTCTGCTCATGACTTAGTCTACAAAATCAAGCTCCAAAATAACAAAACCTTTCTTTGCTCCTGAGAGCCAACCATTGCTCAGCGCAGAAGTTAACCTGTAAACTTTAAAGGACTATCCAGGTTGCCATGTTCAGAACTCAGTTATTTACCTTGAAATCACCTATTTTGAAATATTGTGGTCAACACTGGCTCCGTGACTACGAGGCACAGCGCAAAGCAGAAAATGCAGCTCATTGTCTCCCCCATCCTCACACGGGGCTGCTGATAACCTAGATTTAGGGTTCATGAAAATCTCCCTGCCCTGGTGCAGCTGCGGCAGCCTGACTGAGCCTTGGCTGCCAAAGAGTAATTGAGTGGACCCTCTTGTAATGCCTGCTCCTGCCCTGGGCTCCAGGTCCCCAACGAGGAGAACTGAGACGGATTCTTCTGTGTATCTGGGGTTTCCAACACCCTCCTGCCAAGGCTGCCAAGACCCTTCATTAGGGAGAGCCATGGAGGCTTCCTCTGCGCTGGTTGGGAAGGGAAATCCACCCTGAGCCTTCTCTGGGCCTAGAGGTTCGGGACTGTCCCTCCCTAAATGCCTACGGCCATGGGTTGCTCAGCATCCCTCGTGAAGAGCACTGAAATGGGCTGTGCCTGTGCTACCTCTTACGCTCCCGTATTGCTTGGCAATTCAAGTTCGTGCGAATTTCCTCGCCTTGGTTCACAGGAGGATACTGTGAGCGTCCAACCTAGAAGGAGTGTTCCCTGCCTGTGTCCCTAATGATCCTGCTCAAGGTCTGAGTGCTCACGAGGCGGCCCGACATGGATTCTGTTTGTCTCTGGTGCAGATTCCTGGCCCACAGTTCATTATCTACATCAAATACTGTAGTTGCCAGCAGTGAGTTTGCTCAACCTAGAGCTAAGAGAGAGATCTGCAAAATGCTGCTTAATCATATCATGCTCATCCACAACCAACAAGTACAAGGTGTGATTAAATCATTTCAAACACTTCATTCACAGAACGTCTCTATTACACATTAAAATATGCTTTGGGGGCTATATTTTTACCAAAGGTGCACAAAATTTCATTTAGGGGGAGCAAATGGAATGAGCATCGAGGCCTCATATATCGAAAAGGAAAAGGTCCTGTTTAGAGAGGAACTATTCAACAGAAACATTAAAGATCACCTGTGCCTCCCTATATCGATGCTAAATAGAAATGCTTTGCACATCCACCTCACCCCATCTTTCCCCGCACTATCCATTCTTATCCATTCTTTACACAATCCAGTGCTCCAGCACAGCAGTTCTCAAATGGGGGCTGTTTAGCCATCACACCCTCCCCCTCCCATACCAGACACTTGTCAATATCTGGCGTTATTACTGTGTTGATGGGAAGAAGGGGGTAGAGGCCAAGGATGTTCCTAGACATTCTACAATGTACAAGACCACATCTCCTTCCCACAACAGAGTTACTCAGTCCAAGCGTCAGTAGTGCCAGGTTTCTAAAACCTGGCATCTAAAGAAAATCGCACCTAATGGAGAGCACTTAACTTTAAACATATGTTCATGGTCAAGAGTTAAGTATATAAGGAGGAGAAGATATAAAAATGGAAAAATTGATACAGGTGTCTGTATGAAAACTGAAAGTAGTCTTTGTATAACCATAAGTCGCTCTAAAAGGCTTGTGCCAAACAATGATAGGCAATTTGTGGAAGAGGTTGACAATACTGAATTGATTCTAAATCATACAAAGTAAGCTTGCAAATCAACCCCAACAAAAAAGAACGATGAAGGAAGGAACAGCTGATTCACAGAACAAAGAAATATAAATAAATGTTAAACATTAAAACAAGCCAACTTAACTAGGTATCAAATAGCTATAAGCATGGTACTTTTACTTATCAAATTGGAAACACTTATAAAGATTATATTACTTAATGCTGCTTAGGGACTCATAAGTGAGATAGATGGTAGGAAATCAAATAGATGTAAGCTTTCGGGATAGCATTTTGCCAGTATGTCTTAAGAACTTTTAAAATATTCAGAGCTTTCACTCTGAAGTACCATTTCAAAAGACCTATTTTGAAAGAATAATCAGAGATACTGTAAACACTTCTAATAATTGATATTTATAATAAAGAATTGAAAATAGTACATCTAAAAAAGTCAGCTAAAGAAGTTATGCCAATACTTATAATATTTAATGTACTATTTTTTCAAAGAATATGTAATAGCTTAGGACAAGATGATGTATGAAAACACAAAGGTATATATAAAGTATGTTCCCAATTTTGCTTTCATTTACACACCTGCCACCTACCCAGACACAGATTCAGGCAAAAGAGCAGAGACTAAAGCAGAGTGCTGAGCCTGCTGCCCCTTGAGTGGACTGGACAGTCGATGAGCCCCTTTACAAAGCAGAGTCAGCTTTTCTCAGACCTCATCATTAGCCATAACCTGGCCGTCACAGACAGAGCACTGAGGAAAAGCCTACCACAGGAATGATAAAGACCGGGCCTCCCCGTGTCTGTGGAGCTGCCGGCAGCCGCGACGCGAGTTCAATGCCCAGCCGGGGAGATTCCCACATGGCGTGGCAGACCTCTCCTACCTCGCCCGCTGTCCCCCTCAGCAGTGTGTTTCTGTCGATCTGCCTGTTCTGCTCCCCACTCTGGTGAGCCCTCTCGCCACCCCATGCCTCTGGCCTGTACCCCAGCTTGTATGCATAAATAAATAACATCTTTAAAAAAAGAATGATAAAGACCGAGACAAATAAAAAATCAGAAATGACATGTAGACAAATTATGATAAGTGAAAATATAAGCTTAAATAATCCACATTCCTCCGAGGGTTGGGGAAAAATTAATATACCAGAACAGAATGGGAAAAAAGGAGAAATCAGACACAATAAAGAGTCATTGGAAAAAACTGTAGGAAATAAAAATAAAGTCAAGGAAATTTTCTATAAAATATTTGAGATAGTCAATAGGCTAGATATTCAATAGGATTTTCAGAAGAAAAGAGCCAAATAAATGCAGGTGGTGTAACTCTGAAAGGAAATAATCAGACCTTCCATACTAGAGGTGAAAGTCAGTTTTAGAATGAAATGACCCACAGATGAATGAAAATATCTGGGAACATTACTGTAAAATTTCAGAACACGTTAATGAGAAGATTCTAAAGAGGAAAAAAAGATCACCTATAAAAGAATGGAAAAGTGACTGGCATTACTTTTCATTTGCAGTAGTGAAATGCTGTTAGAATTCTTTAAAAATAATCGCTTTAACCTACAATGCATAACCAACCAAACTATCAAGCAAATATTAGAACATAATGAAACTGTATGTAAATTCAGAAAGTTTGCTCCTCATTCATCTTTTTGATAAAGTTACTGGAAAATGTACTCGAGCAAAGCTAGGGCGTAAACATAAAAAAAAAAAAAAAACCAAGAGGGAAAAACTGAGCTCAAATGGGGACACAATGAAGGAACAGCACAAGAAAGCTGTGCCCCAGGTCTGCAAAACCAGGGGTCTAGACGGGAGCTAGGAAAAGGAAGACTCCAGGAAGGTGGGATCCAGGTAAGGCTAGTTGAATTAATATCCTTATTTTGTCAAGCAAGTGTCAAAAGTTACATTGTGTAAAACAAGAAACAAAGAATTAAGCATCTCATTTCAAGTTTCAAAGTCAAGAATAGACCTCTGACTGTATTGGGAAGAAGTGAATTTCAGAAGCAGGACCTAGTATAAAGGCTCTGGAATGAGCTGGAAGCTTGATGGGGCAACAGCATTCGTTTCCAGGTGACCAAAGCTTGGAATGCAACAGAGGAAAGCGTGAGGGAGAAAAGAGGTCAGAAAGGTTATTATGAATATCCATTTGTTAAGGAAAAGGATCCAAGATTCTAGTGAGGAGATTAAGGAAATAAAAGTTCTTTCATTTTATCAAATGCAAAGATGCACCAAACATCTGTTGGATGTCTATTACACCCTCTAGGCACCACGGAGATTCAACAGTGAACAACAATGGAAAAATTTCAGCACTCCTTGAATTTGTATACTGATTCGTGGAGGAGGAGATGGAAAATAAACAAATAAATAAATGATATGTAGTCAGCAGCCTTTGAAGATGGCTCCCAATGACCTCACCTCCAGCAGGATAATGATTCATGTCTTTGTGTAATCTACAATCCCTGGGTCAAGGCTGGACTTGGTGACTGGCATCTAAAGCTACAAATCCACAAAAGTGGTGGCATCTCACTTCTGTAACTAGATCATACGAGTGTGACTTCCATCTTGCTGGCATTCGCTCACGGTCTCTTGCTTGCTCATGTTGAAGCAGTGAGCTGCACCTAAGACTGGTTGATGTAGGAAGGAACTGGAAGCAGAACCCCAGCGAGAGACGAGAGGAGGCCATCAGTCCAATGACCCTTGAGGAACTGAATCCTACTGAAAGTCACGTGGTATGATCTTGGAAGCACAACATACTCCAATTCAACCTTGAGAGGACTAGGACCCTCCTGGTCAACACTGGAGGGGATCTTATGAGAACCCTTGAGCCAGACAGACGCCAAGGCAGGATGTGCTCAGCTGCCTACCCCATAGAAACCAGGTAATATGTTAGGTTGTTTTAATGGCTGTTGTAGGGTAATTTGCTACAAAACAACAGCTATCTAAGACACGACATTCTGGATGCTAGGTACTATGGACAAAGGATAAGGAGTTTAGCAGGTACTGCATGGGAAGTGGGGGCTTCTGTCCATTTATGGGTAGTTGGGAAAGGATTCTCTGAGGAGACACTTGAGGGTAGAGCTGAAGACCGTATGGGTATCAACCATGAAGAGGGAACATGGGTGAAGGCCCAAGTCAGATAATGGGTTTGAAATGTTCAATTCTGCAAAGATTAGTCTAGAATTTTGAACCCTGTGTCACTGAGGCCAGGGAGGGGTGTTCCAGCTCTGCCCAGACAGTTTTCTTTGCCCTTGGACCCTGGGGCCTGATTGTCTGATTAAACTGAAATATACAGTCTCTCCCTGGAAGAATTCGAATCTTCAACAAAGAGAAAGTATCAGACCAGAAAAGGTACAAATGACACATTCTTAAGATATGACTTTTTTTGTTCGTAAAATGAGTTCATATGACCAAGAGTAAGTAGACATTGCTTCTTACCAAAATGAAGGGAACACCAGCGTATAGTCAAAAATATCAACACCGAGTTTATTATAGATGATTTTGTGTATAGTGAATGTGTCATAATTCTTACATAGCTACAACCTAACCACTGAGTGAGGGGAAAAGGGCAGGCCTTTGAAAAAAACCACCAAATTCCATGGGGAATAGAAGTGGATGGAAAATTCTCAACTCTATTGAGTTACCTATTTGGTTTAGTCTGTTCTGTTTAGTTAAATATTAATGAAACCTTAACACACGTTTCTAGTTTCATGAGATACACATTAAACACTGGATACCTCACCTAGCATACAGTAGGTAGTCAATAAATGTTGATTGGTCTGAATATAATCAATCTTGCTTGAACAGACTCACGCACACAGTTATTCAAAAAGTTGCTCATCACGCTTTCCTAACTGAAGCCCTCCCATTAGCCTTCCTGCTCACGCCCTTTGACACTGGGCTCATGAACTTTCCTATTCATGTGGGATGCATTGGATTCTGCCTGTAATTGTTTCTCTAAAATTTTTCCTCATCGACTCCTTAAAACAAAGAAACAACATGTCTATATATGTATTCCTAAGCCTAAAAAACTGTTTGCTACATAGTAGGTCTTCATTAAATGTTTTCATAGATGAATAAACATACTGAAGATATGTTTCTAATGGCCAAAATTTAAAGCCAGATCTCCCTTAAGTATAATACTGAAGATGCAATTTGATTGAAAATCATGGGTAAAACCAAATTTGTCTTTGCAATTTGAATATAAATACTCCTCTGAACGCTGAATGTTATGGAAATATTCTTCTGGAAAACGAATAGCAGCAAAGGTTTGAGAAAATGTTTTTAATCTAAAAGAGACTTCAATACTGTCATTCCCCCCCCCCCAAAGATGAAACACCATATGCCTGAGAGACGTTAGAAAATAACGTTGAACAAATTTAAAGATGAAAAAGAAAGGCTGAATGTGAATGGATTGTTCCATAAAGTAAAAAAGTGAGACTCGAAAGGGTAATTCATTAATCAGAAAGAGGGCTCAGCAACAACTTATTCTCCACCTTGTCATTTAGAACATAAATTTCTAGTTTCTGGTGAAGCTGACCTTGGCACCAGAACAAGACGTGAACACTAGGCAGTAAGATAAAGATTGTCTTTGTCTATTAGACGGCTACCATCCAAAAGAAACATCCATCCATTTATTAAACATACACAAGTGAGCACTGACTACAGGTGAGGAACTATGCTGTCAGCGAGGGCTCACAGACAAATAAGATGAAGTCCTTCCCTCAAGACTCTGCCATCGGGTTTTGGGGAGACTGATGTGCAAACAATGGTATGAATGTAAAGGTAAGTTACCACCACTCAAGACATGAAACTTGAAAGGTGGGTAGATATCTTTTGCTAAAAAATCACACTCAGTCTGGGTTCTTTCTTCTTTGGAGATGTGAGGGTATATGTTACGTTTTGGGAATGACATGATTTGTATGGAAAGAATCCAGAATTAATCATGTTGGAAATATGGGAAATGTGGCTGTCGAATTTCACTACTCCAGTGATTTCTCCCTAGGGTGCAGACTCAAGACAACCATTATCAGCTGCGCACCATAGTCCACAAAAGGTCCTCAGTTACATACTTTCAAGATGGCACTGGAAAGACATTACACTCTTCAGTTTAAAACAGTATGTCAAAACAATAAGACAGAACAATCTCTGCCAACTCTGAATCAGCTTCCCTTTAAACTTCAGAAATGCACTGGAGGAAAGGCAAGTGACCTAGCAGAAATGAAAAAGGTTGAAGCTAGATGCTTTGTTTCAGGAGGTGGGGAGATAATGGCAGAACATGAAAAATTTTATGAAGCAGAGGCACCAGCTACAATGGAAGGAAGGATGAGGAAGAAGGCTTGAAAGAGGGAACTTGATTGATATCAGTAAGAAACTTACGCGAGTGGGCCTGCCTCCCTATGGAGTACGGTCAAGCAAGCATCGTTCCAAGCAAGCATCCAGCTGTTTTCCATAGAAAAACTGAAACTGAGGCAGAGAGGCTGCAGATCCCAGAACCTCTGCAGAGAAGACGGGGGGCACTTGCAAACAGGTACATGTGGAAGTCGACCAACTGAGCGGTGAGTTTCCAGGTGTCTGTCCATGGCCCAGCTCTACAAGGCTGTCATCCAGGCTTATTACCAACCCTTTCCCCCTGACAAGCAACAAATTAGGGGTACATTTCTGATAAATAAAAATGCTTCAGAGAAAAGAAATTCCAATTATAATATTTGGGGTTTCTAATAATGGCTGGCTGTCTATCCAACTGCCCAATAGTGAAACCTATAATTTTACTATCTAATTTTCAATATGAGTAGACAGTAATGGACCAGGAAGAAAAAACCAAATAGAAAAATGGAAATCAAGCAAATATACACACAGAAAATGAAGACAATTTAGGGGAAAATGAAAGAAATCAAAGAAAATCAGAGGAAACAGAGACAAGGGAACAGAAGACAACCTTAGGATATTACAATTAATTCATCAGAGAGATGAGAATATCTTAGAAAAGTACTGAAAGATCTGCTCCATCAAAAAGAGGGAGTGAACCTAGATTACAATAAGGGATTCAGGAGAAACAGTTTCCAGTAGCCACGAAGGAGACAAAGGAAACTGAAAGGATGATGGCAAAATGAGAGCTATCCTAAAATGAGAGCTTCAGAGAAGGCCTCATTTTAGTCATTCAAGATTGATAGGTGGGAGGAATTTATGGAAAGCAAAAAAGGATCAATTATCTGACATGCTGGACCCTGGAAAAAAACTGTAGAGAAGTATTTCAGGAATTACTGAGTTGTATTAAGACTTTTCCAGATGGTCAAAGGTAAACAAACAAAATACTAAAGCAATTATAAGAACAGATCAGTTGTTCCAGAAGGGAAATGTAATTATAGTACAATACCTAGCATAGCAGAGAACATTACTTACATCATCATCATCATCATAACACTCTATGGACTTAAAAAAAGGTAATATGTCATTAAAATCTGTCTCATAATAAGTCAATAGAATGGATGACTAAAAATAGAGCAATTTTTGCATTACTTAAAAATAATGACTCTACATAATAAACATGCCAAGTTAAATGTATTTGCCACTAGGGAACAGGCAAGCCCTGTGTCATAAGACTTTCAGCACAATCTGACTTTTAAAATTATTTCTATAAAATTTTTGTCAAAAGTAAAGTAAATAGCATTTTTTCTCAGACAGACTCATGTAAACATTCTTTTCAGCCTGGACTGTCTCCACTGGAGATTCAAAATAGAACCTAGGTATGTGGTGGCTTGACCGTGGAGGCTGACAGGCCTTTGGCAGTGTTCTGGGACACTATTGCCAGCACCCTCTGCCTTCTCCATGTAGCTTCCTCCTCAGAGGCCCCATGACACCATCCCACATCTGATTCCTTTTACTCTCACACTGCTGTGTTCTCCTAGCTTTGCTCCATCCCTATAGTTCCATCATCTCATCAACTCCTTTTGATACTTCAGCTTGAAGTGATGGTGGAGTCCTGGTCTACCCACGGAGACCTACCTGTGGCTTGTTTCCAGCTAGCAAAACCCTGACTGCTTGTTTATTTGATTTTTGCCAGAGACAGAAAAAGATGAGAATAAAACCAGGGTAAGAAAAAAAGCTCATTAATATGAAATGTGGTATTAAGGAGCGAGCACATTCTTAAATAAGCCATAATGAAGCACTGGAAGTCATTTTGAAAACCAATTAATTATCCTCTGCATCAAAACAAAGGTCTAAGGTGTTTAACCATCAGGGATGCTTTATACACATCATAGTGATAGCTAATGCTTATATAGTATGCTTATAATATGCCAGACAGTGCCTGAAGTTCTTTACATATATTAATTTAGCCAATCCTCACCAATTCAACTACAGTACAAGGACTCGCCAGAGAGATCTCACCTTATGTAAAGTAACATCCTGGAGTCACACAGCCAGTGACAGCCAGGACTCTAAGACAGTCAAAAAGCACTAGATGGGACTGAGGACATTGTATTTGAAGTCAAGATTCAAATACATGCTAGAAGAGCAGACACTGAGATCTGGCTTTTGAAGGAGCAGAAATGAACAGACTGAAGTGAGAGTTCCTCCTGTGACTACAGAGGTCCTACCCTATCGCTCCTTTCACTTTCCTTGCTGTTCGATATTTTGCTTTTTGTTTTGTTTGGGGTGGGATGGGGTCAATGTGCTTTCCACTGATGCTCTCTCCTAAGGCCTATTAAAGGCAGGAAAAGGGGGATGGCTTCCAGAGTGCCTCCTTAGGGCAGCTCTGATGAGATAGAATAAAAGGCCTTATACAAAACAAAGCTGTCCATCTTTGCTCAAATTAGGTCATTGACTTCAAAACTCAACCTTCTCTTTGTATAATCTCTTTTCCATTGCCATGGAAAACCCATGGCTAACTGCCAATACTTGTCTCTAAGGTAAGGCAGCTGGAACCAACCATCTCTCAGGCTCCCAAGCTCAGTCCGGGCTCTTGAAGATTCTAGAACTAACGGTTCAGTGGCCAGCCATGTTACCCATGGGCAATCAAGATCAATGATTCTATAATCTGGTCCGCCCCGGGCCACATAAAAATACTTTGAGAGAAAACTTAATTCCATATTCCAGAAGTAGGAATAAATCATCTAGCCAGGGAACCCTAGTCTTTCTCAAGGGTTAACTCCAGGCAAGATGTGTTTTTAAGTAAATATGCTAGATTGACAGATGATTTGAGAGGTAACGTGCTAAAATTTTAATGGCTTGGTAGACACAGAAAATCACCTGCTGCTGGTAACATAAAAAAAAACCCCATTCTTCAACAGACTCCAATTTCCTTGCCAAAGAGTATACACACAATTTTCATTACTTAATGAGAACTGCATGGCTAACACCCACGTGCACCAGAATAAAACAGAGTCCATTTAATTATAAGGAGAGAGTAAAACAACCACACGGCAAGACCATCTGCAGCAAGAGTAAACCAGGATTATGCGCCCTTATCACGCTGGACATTGGGGCCAGACAAGTCTTTGTTTTGGGGAGTTGTGCTATGCACTGTAGAATTTTAGATCATTTCTGAACTTGACCAACAGGATGTCAGTAACCCCCACCCACCCTCCCTCATCAGGACAAGCAAAATGTCTTCATCCTTGTTAAGTGTCCCCATGGCAGCCAAAATGCCACCAATTGAGAACCCTTGAAGGAAGCCTAAAGAATTTATCAGCTTTTGCCTTACCAGGAAATTCTTTAAAGATCACTTTTAATTGGTATGGAACAAAATCACTTTCTATAGATAATGTGATCAGAGGTTCTTTCAGCAGTGAAAAGGAAAATGGCTTAGCTGGCCCAGAGTTCTGAGAAAACCTGAAAAAGAATGCCATTTTACATGTAATTTCTGTTTGTTTTGTTTTCACTGACAATGAAGCAAAGGAACAGGAAACACAACTTTGTTTGACTGGCAATTTCTTATAACTTTCAAAACAGCTCTGACAAGTAGATAGAAGAACATTGTGGGAAACAAAGCAAAAAGACTAAAGAGGAGGAAGGTGGCATTTCTTTGAGGAATACGGGCTAACAAAGGCACGGGAAAAAGAACCATGAATACAAACACGGTAGATATGTCTGTCTAGCAGTGAAGGCACAGCTCTAGCTGATTTTATATTTATTTTGTCTTTCTGAATCGTGGCAGAATAAGTGGCTAATTAGCTACAGAGAACATCATTAAAGCTATGTAGGAATTCCTGGCACCATAGGGGAAGGAACCGGGGCGCGCAGCACACCCAAACTGCAGGGGTGTGAGTGCAAGGACTGGAGAGTAGCTGCTGGGAGCAAATTAGCCCACAGGCCTCCGCCCAGGGGTTTTTAGGGACTATACAACCAGCTCTCCACACCTCTGGCTACCACTCTGGCTGGGCTCCCAGGTGAGCTCGGGGAGGAAGACTCCTGGTGCCATAGGGGAAGGAACTGTCGTGCGCAGCACACTTTAACTGCAGGAGGGCACACCAGGGCTGGAACCGGTCATGCTGCAGAAGCGCAAGGAAGGAGTGGAGGCCCACCCCCGATGCTAGAAGCAGTGACTAGGCACGCTCTCTGGCAGGGAGGCAGCAGACCCCCCCACCCCCCTCAGTGATAGAAACAGCCAAAGGGCAGCACACACGTGGGGCTGGAGTGGACTCCCAGGTGCCCAGATCTACAGAACAACAGGGCAGCATGCAGCCCTCACAGGGGACAGAAGTGACCCCTTGGCACCTGGAGCAGCAGGACAGCACCCCAGCAGGCCTGTGGTACTCTGGAGTAATAGGGGTGGACCTGGACCACCAGTTTCAGACACCCCAGAAGGAGCACTCCGAAGAAATGCCTGCCAACATCAGTAGCACAGTGTCCCAAGGGGTAGAACAAATCAGCAGACAAACAACAGGGAGAAGAAAAACCACAAATAACCAAGCAAGCCCACAGGGAAAGGTCACAACACAAAAAGAAAATCAGCCAGCCACCAGAACAAAACAATGACATAGAAGAGCTTTACTCCGTGCCAGATAAAGAATTTAAAATGTTCATGTTTAAAAAAACATATAGAAAATGAAAATAATGATATGAGAAAAATAATTAACGATCAGAGCAATAGAATTGAGATCCTAGAGAAGGAGAGGAAAGAAATGCAGGAGATTATAAGATCACTGGAAGACCTAAAGAACTCTGGGTAAAGCAGCAAAATTAGAAATGATGAAATGGAGGGAAGAATTAGTACTCTAGAAGATAGGGATACAGAAAGGACCCAAAAAGAGAAAAAAGGAGAAGTACAAAGAAAAAAGAATGAGGAAGCAATCAGAGAAATATCAGACACCATGAGGAAAGGAAATATAAGAGTCATAGGAGTCCCAGAAGGTGAGGAGAGAGACCAAGGAACTGAAAAGCTATTCAAGGAGATAATCAAAGAGAACTTCCCAAACTTAAAGAAGGATATGAAAATAGAGTTACAGGAAGCTAGAAGATCACCAAATTATCATAACAAAAACAAAAATATACCAAGACATATAATAGTAAAGCTTCCAAGGTTCAAGACAAGAAAAAAATAATGAAAATGATAAGGACGAAGAAAGAGATAACCTACAAAGGAAAACCTATCAGGATGACATCAGACTTCTCTGAGGAAACATTATGGGGTAGAAGAGAATGGTCAGACATATTTAACAAACTCCAAGCGAACGAATTCCAATCAAGAATACTCTACCCCACAAAGATCTCCTTCCTCTACGAAGGAAAAATAAAAACCTTTTCAGATAAACAAAATCCCCAGAAATTCACCATTACTAAACCCCCACTCCTAAAAATACTACAAGAGACCCTAGAGTCAAATCCAACAGAAGAATGAATAGGTAGAACAGAAATAGGGAAGGAATAAAATCACAAAAAGGCCAACAAAATGACTAATATGGACATCAGCATATCAATATTAACTCTAAATGTAAATGGATTAAACTCATCAATAAAAAGACACAGAGTAGCAGACTGGATTAAAAAACAGAATCCAACCTTTTGCTGCCTATGGGAAACACATCTAACTACAAGACAAACACAGAATGAAAATAAAAGGTTGGAAAACAATTCTACAAGCAAACGGACCAAAAAAGAAGGCAGGAACAGCTATACTTATATCAGATAAAATAGACTTCAAACTTAAAAAAGTTAAAAGAGACATAGAGGGTTATTACATTTTGATTAAAGGAACAATTTATCAAGAAGACATAACACTCATCAACATATATGCACCAAACAAAGGAGCACCAAAATATATCAGACAACTATCAGACAACAACATCTCTGAAAAAAGACATTAGAGAAAATACATACATAGTGGGAGACTTCAACACCCCACTCTCACAAATGGACAGATCAATGAGACAAAAAATAAACAAGGACACTAAAGCCCTAAATAAAGACTTAAATCTCATGGGTTTAACAGACATATACAGGAAACTGCACCCAAAAAAATCTGAGTACACATTCTTCTCAAGTGTGCATGGAACATTCTCTAGGATAGATCACATATTGGGATGCAAGACAAACATCAACAGATATACCCAGGTCAAAATCATACCAACTATCCTCTCTGACCATAAAGGCATCAAACTGGAAATAAACCATGAAAAGAAAACAAGGAACCCTCCTACCTCATGGAGATTGAAACCCACTCTATTGGAAGACCATTGGATCAATGAGGAAATCAAAGAAGAAATTAAAAAAGTATTTGAGGTGAATGACAATGAAGACACAATCTTCCAGAAGGTTTGGGACACAGCAAAAGCAGTCATAAGAGGAAAATACATAGCAATACAGGCTCGCATCAAAAAAACAGGAAAGATCTCTAAAAAACAAACTAATATCCCATCTCAAAGAACTGGAAAAAGAACAACAAAAGAATCCAAAAGCCAGCAGAAGAAAGGAAATAATAAAAATCAAAGCAGAAATAAATGAAATAGCAGTTAAAAAAACAATTCAAAAGATCAACGAAACCAAAAGCTGGTTCTTTGAAAAAAAAATAAACAAGATAGACAAACGTCTAGCCAGGCTCACAAAGAAAAAACGGGAAAAAACACAACTAAATAGAGTCATAAGTGAAAGAGGAGAAATTACAACAGACACAGCAGAAATCAAAAGAATAATCAGACTTTACTATGAACAGTTACATGCAAACAAGTTTAACAACCTAGAAGAGATGGACAAATTCCTAGAACTATACAAACATCCTAAGCTAGATCAAGAAGAAATAGAACACCTAAACAGACCAATTACAAGCAGTGAAATTGAAACAGTAATCAAAACCCTCCCCCATAACAAAAGCCCAGGACCAGATGGTTTCACAAATGAATTCTACCAAACATTCAGAAATGAACTAGTGCCTGTCTTACACAAACCCTTTCAAAAAATCGAGAAGGAAGGAATACTACCAAATACATTTTATGAAGCCAACATTACACTAATACCAAAACTGAACAAGAACAATACAAAAAAAGAAAACTGCAGGCCAATATCTCTAATGAACACTGATGCAAAAATCTTCAATAAAATCTTAGCTAATAGAATCCAACAATGCATCAAAAAGATAATTCACCATGACCAAGTGGGATTTATTCCAGGTGCACAAGGATGGTTCAACATCAGAAAATCAATTAATGTAATCCAACGCATCAAGAAAAAGAAAAAGAAAAGCCACATGATCATATCGATAGATGCTGAGAAAGCATTCGACAAAGTCCAGCACCCATTTATGATGAAAATCCTCAAAATTCTAGGAATAGAAGGAACATACCTCAACATGATAAAGGCCATATACGACAAACCCACAGCCAATATCATCCTCAATGGTGAAAAGCTGAAAGCTTTTCCCCTGAAATCTGGAACAAGACAAGGATGTCCACTGTCACCACTGCTCTTCAATATAATACTGGAAGTCCTAGCCAGAGCAATAGGACAAGAGAAAGGCATACAAGGAATCCATATAGGGAAAGAAGAAGTAAAGCTTTCACTATTTGCTGTTAACATGATAATATATACAGAGAACCCTAAAAACTCCACAGAAAAACTAATCAAAATAATCAACCAATTTATTAAAGTAGCGGGATACAAAATCAATACACAAAAGTCAGTAGCCTTCTTATATGCCAAAAATCAATCTGAAGAAGAGGAAATCAAGAAAACCACCCCTTTCACAATTGAAACAAAAAAAATCCAATACCTGGGAATAAATCTAACAAAAGAAGCGAAAGACCTATACAAAGAAAACTATAAAACCTTATTAAAAGAAACAGAAGAAGACACAAAGAAATGGAAAGACATCCCCTGCTCATGGATCGGAAGAATTAACATCATCAAAATGGCCATACTACCGAAAGTAATTTACAGATTCAATGCTATTCCAACAAAAATCTCAATGACATACTTCAAAGAGATAGAATGAATACTGATGAAGTTCTTTTGGAATCACAAAAAAACTCGAATAGCCAAAGCCCTCCTGATCAAAAAGGAGAATGGAGGTATCACCCTCCCAGACTTCAAACCGTACTATAAAGCCGTAATAATTAAGACTGCATGGTACTGGAACAAAAACAGATACACAGATCAATGGAATCGAACAGAGAACTTAGAAATCAACCCACATACATATGGACAAGTAATCTTTGATAAGGGTGCAAAGAATATTCAGTGGAACAGAGACAGTTTGTTCAACAAATGGTGCTGGGAAAACTGGACGACTACATGCAGAAAAATGAAACTAGACTACTACCTCACACCATGCACGAAAATCAATTCAAAATGGATAAGAGACTTGGACATAAGACTTGAAACCATAAAATATATAGAAGAAAACATAGGTAAAACAATACATGCCATCCACCTTAGTAACATTTTTAAAGACACATCCCCCAAAGCAAGGATAGTGAAGGAAAAGATTAATAGCTGGGGTTACATCAAACTAAAACGATTCTGTACAGCAAAAGAAACATTAATCAAAACAAAGAAACAGACTACAGACTGGGAAAAAAATTTTTGCACTCCATACAACAGACAAGGGACTGATCACAAAAAATTTACAAAGAACTCACACTGCTCAACAAAAACAAAGCAAAAAATCCAGTCAAAAAAATGGGCAGAAGAACTTAAAAGACACTTCTCTAAAGAAGAAATGCAAATGGCCAATAGGCATATGAAGAAACGCTCAACATCCCTCATAATTAGGGAAATGCAAATAAAAACCACAATGAGATACCACCTTACACCAGCAAGAATGGCACACATTAAAACAACAGGGAACAACAAATGTCGGCGAGGATGTGGAGAAAAAGGAACTCTCCTACACTGCTGGTGGGAATGCAAACTTGTCCAAACACTATGGAAAGCTGTATGGCGGTTCCTCAAATTGCTAAAAATGGAGCCTCCATACGACCCAGTAATACCACTTCTGGGAATCTACCCAAAGGACACAAAAACATTAATCCAAAAAGAGACATGCACCCGTATGTTTATTGCAGCATTGTTTACAATATGGAAATTAAATATGGAAACAACCCAGATGCCAAAAATAGATGATTGGATCAAGAAGATGTGGTACATATACACAAGGGAATACTATTAGGCATTCAGAAAAGATAAACATATGCAATTCGCAGCAATATGTATGGAGCTAGAAGGGCTCATGCTCAGCGAAATAAGCCAGAAAGAGAGAGAAAAACATCGAATGGTTTCACTTATAACCGGAATATAGGGGAACCAAACAAGAAAGAGACATCCAGCAAGGGAGGGGGAGTATAAGGGCTCAAAAAGGGGGAGAAAAGAGCACAAGGGACTATGGTGATGGTTCACAGGTGAATCGGTGGTGGGTAACCTATGGGGAATACACAATAATGTAAAAATATATGAATAATTATAAAAAAATAAATAAAAATAAAGGAGAGACGGCACCTATTCAACCAATAGAAAACATCCTTTGGTGTCAGTCAGCTTGGGCTATAACAAAATGCCATCGATGGGGTGCCTCAAAAAGCAGGCGTTCATTGCTTGTGGTTCTGGAGGCTAAGTCTTAGATCAATGTATCAGCAAAGTTGGTTCCTGGTCAGAAATGTTTTCCTGACTGGAAGGTAGCCATTTTCTCACTGTGTCTGAGAGAGAGGGAGGGAGGGAGAGAGGGAGGGGGAGGGGGAGGGGGAGAGAGAGAGAGAGAGAGAGAGAGAGAGAGAGAGAGAGAGAGAGAGAGAGAGAGAGAGAGAGAGAGAGAGAGAGAGAGAGAGAGAGAGAGAGAGAGAGGGAGAGAAAGGCCACACAGGCAGTGTGGTGGCTCCTCCTGTTCTTATAAGGACAAACTCCACTGCTTCGGACTTCACCAGGTAGATTTGGGAGAGACACAAAAGTTCAGTCCATAACACCTGGGAAATGCAATGCAAGTTACTGAGGGCTCGTCTGGAGACGAAGGCTTGTCTTTCATAGAGCAAAAGCAGGCACAACTGTATCCCGGGGCAGAGGAATCTTAAATGATGATCTTTGTAATTCACATCGCACTTGTAATCTGAGCTGCTCACAAAACATTCAGGTACTTAGAAAAATGCTGGGAGCTTTCATGTCTTCATGATGTGACAGGTAACAATTATTTCAGGGAGGGAGAGGCTGGGGCCACAGGGGAGAACTCAATCAGTTGCTGTATGTGCAGTAAGTCTGACTTCCCAGTGTTAGTATCTGTTAGCATTGGCTTCGGACTTCAAGCTCAAGTGTGGCAATGGGGGGTGAGATCTTTAGGCCTCTGGTCCTGCCCCCGAGCTACTCCAGTCAGTTTTGAAGAGCACTGCTCTGGAGAGCACAGTGGTGTCGCCGAGGACTATATCTGACAGAATCATTGTGGTACCCAAGAGACATATTTTTGTTCAATAGTCTTTTTAGGGCTTATTAGAAAATATGAGAAACAATCTTTTAAAATGAACCTCTGATATTCTTTTCTTTTAAAGATTTATTTATTTATACATACAAGCTGGGGTACAGGCCAGAGGCGTGGGGCGGCGAGAGGGTTCACCAGAGACAGTGGGGAGCAGAACAAGCAGATTAGAAATACACTGCTGAGGGGAGCAGCGGGTGAGGCAAGAGAGGTCTGCCGCGCCATGTGGGATTCTCCCCAGCTGGGCGTCGAACTCGCGTTGTGCGCTGCTGACAGCTCCACAGCTCAGAGCTCAACCGCTGTGCCACCAGGGAGGCCCGAACCTCTGATATTCTAAGAAGGGTCGATTATATACATGGAGTGGCAACAGAAAACAAAAAAATAAAACCAGTGTAACCACAACTAAATGAAGCCTTCTCCGCTGGTGTTTTTCAAAGGGAGATGTTTCTGGCGGGATGTCCAACCAGGGGCGGGAGAAGTGAACCTGCAAACAAATGACAAGAGCCAGCCCACAAGTTCAAGGGAAAGCCTAACCAGTTACTGTACCCAAGGTCGACGCTGCCTGTCGGTATTCACGGGGACACGATTCAGCTCCTCCACACAAACATGAAACGCTACACCAGCATTGGTAAGTTCAATCAATTAACAAGTAATTAAAACCCTAGGATGGCCTTCCTTCAAGCATTTAAGACAACATGGTGGCATTTATTGGGCTCTGCGACAGGCCCAGGTGGTCTGGGCATCTGTGATCGAGACCACTGGCACCTGCAGCTTTGTTGGCCTCGCCAACGGTTTCCAGAAACCAACCAACACCATCGGTTGGCATCTGTCCGATTATAAAACGCTGAGTCAAAGTTGAGCACATAAGGTCAAGTGTGTCGACAATTAGCAGGCAATTAGCTCTGTAAATGAAAACCAATGGTATGTAATTAAAAGACAATTGCAGAAATCTTTGAAAACAAAATAAATATAATGCTGGTCACTGAGTTGCAGAGAAAGACATTTCGGTTACGCTGATGGGACTATTTGTCCTCTGCAGCTTTTCCACACACACACCTCACTTAGGCAATAATAATACAGAACAGGCAATATAACAAAAAGGTGGAAGATCAGACGCTTACAGCTCAAATCCCTGAGGTGGCGGCCAAAAACATAATTAAGGAAAAACACTCATTTAAGTTTCCCTTCACTTCAGAACCTAATCTCCTATTTAATTTTCAGACCTTGGGAGGAACTACAGTTTGGGGTCAACTTCTGAGCAATGTTAGATAACTGTTAAGTGGACCTCATGACCTCACTGAAAATGAAATCATGTACCAACAGATTTCAGGAGGAAGGATTTTGTAGAAAGGTGTAGAAAATAACCCTCTCATGGAAGAATACCGGGAACACCAGACTCCTGCCTGTAGCCTTTGCTTTGGGAGCCTCCTGGGTTTTCGCAGGCCGGACATGAAACACCAGCTCTGAAGAAAATCTTTTTCCCTCAGCTCAGTGTGAGCAAACATGAGCAAACACGACGCGTCCCGCCTCCCAGCAACACTGGCTGTACCAACGAAGTCGCCCCCCCTCCCTTTGCAGGGCCCCCACTGCCTTGGCAAGGGTGCCAGCAGGCAAGGCCGGCCCGTCAACACTGGTCAGCCCCGGACTGCTGATCACCGTCATCAGTAACAGATCAGACCAAACAGTGAGACTGCGAGACTGGGGTAACCACGCCCCACTTTTCTGAGCATGCATTTTCTCCTTTGTTTCTCAGTCACATACATTTCTCACTCCCTGCAAAAATGCAAGATGGCTTTGGCGCTCAGCTGGGCTCCTGGGGACACTTCCCTGGCCGTCCGCAGCCTGGCTCCTGCAGTTCTGAGGCCCTTGTTGACAGAGGGCCTTCCGCATCGGTCTCTGAGTTAGGCGTTTGATTTGCGTTATCTTGTCTGAAAAACAGCTCTGGTTTCCGCTTTTCAGATGCAGAAACTGGGATTCCAGGAAGTGACAGTGAGCAGAAGAAAAGGCTCCCAATGCAGAGTTTATGCCCCAAATGGCAAAGTCTGTTGTCCGTGCCTAGCACTACACAGTCTGTTCTAGAGGTGGACAATCCATCATGCTTGAACTGAAGTGACTTGTACACCATGGTCTTCCGTGGCCTACTAATAAGCTGCGCCCTTTGAGGAAAATGCGCCCGAGACATGGGAGCTGGTAGCCAAGTGCCTTTCCTTCTCAAAGGGAGCAAAGCCCTCGGCCCTGTCTGTGTACGAATGCACGACGGAGGACTCAGCTTACAATGCGGGGAAGGAAAGGCCTTGTGCGCCTCCGGCTCCCACCCACCGCCCACTTCAAGGATTCAAAACATTAGACCTTAACTTCCTATGATTGATGTCAAAGAAATGGAGGTCTGGTGAGTGAAGCCCCCCAAGAGTGGAGAGTAGAACAGAAAGAGGGGGAAATATAAAGGGCATGAGTGTGACCAGCAAGAAGAGGTACCAGGCGGGACCCCGAAAACCTGCTACCAACTCTATGGTTACCTGCCATTTGTCTCCACGTGGGGAGACTAGAACTTCCACCCTTTTCTGAAAAAGAGAAACAAACCCTTTTCCCTCCATTGCAAAGATTTCACTTTCCGGAAAACCCAAAGTCAGCTTGGAGTTCTTCACTCGTAGTGCCTAAGCCACCAGGGGAAGTTTGATTACAACTCATGCCCTATATAAATTCTCAGTTTTAGTATTTTGCAAATGTGACCGAACAGTGAAAGGAAAGGATTTCTGTATGTACGGTTTTTACAATGAAAGGTCGCCGTTAGTTAGAAAAAAGCAAAGGAATAGTCAGAAAAAAGCAAAGGAATCATTTTCGGGGATAGGCTCTCTGTAGAATAATGTTTTGATCAGATTTCCATTCCTCCGGTATTGCTGTCGAAGTTCTCACTTTTATTTATTTATTCACCAGATATTTATTAAGTGAGAGCATTCTTTCAGGAACTCAGATTCCAGGTGATGGAATACAGACAATAAGGAGGAAGTTCTATTACTGTTAGAAAGTGGTAAGTCGGGCCTCCCTGGTGGCGCAGCGGTTAGGTGCTGCGCTGTGGAGCTGTCGGCAGCGGCGACGCAAATTCTATGCCCAGTCAGGGAGATTCCCACGTGGCGCGGCAGACCTCTCCTGCCTCGCCCGCTGCTCCCCTCAGCAGTGTATTTCTGATCTGCCTGTTCTGCTCCCCACTCTGTCTCTGGTGAACCCTCTCGCCGCCCCACTCCCTGGCCTGTACCCCAGCTTGTATGCATAAATAAATAAATCTTAAAAAAAAGAAGGTGGTAAGTCCTCCTGTGAATCAGGCCTGGGCAGAGGGGTGCTGTCAGGAGTGTGGGGCAATGGGGGGGGGGGTCACAATGATAATCTGGAGACATTTTTAACCTGGTGAACAACATACTGCCAACACAGAACCCTGGAGCATGTGAGAGATGGTGAGGCCCATAAAGTGGGAAAAGAATCAAAATCAGTTCCCAGCTTCTGGCTCTAGCAGCTAGACAGAGACGTGCCACGTGGACACACAGGAAGGAGCAGGGGTGTGGTCACTGTAGAAGTTCAGCTCCAGATGTGTCACACCGCAGGTGCTGCTGGGAATCCAAGCACAGGGGACTCAGCACAGTGCTCTATCTTCAGGCCCAAAGTTTTGCAGGGGGAATCTCAGCTGAGAACGTAGCTTTCATCAGCCTGGAGAGGGCAACCACACGCCAGAAAGCAGAGAGGCTGCTGAGATTGCCCAGGAAGGAGGGAGTAGGTGAGGTCCCCGAGGGTCACGTTCAAGAGTGGGCAGTGGAAGAAAGGCCCAGGAAGATGGAACAAGAGGAAGAGAAGGAGTGAGCACAGCGCACCTCTCTCAACTTCCCTGAGTCAGTGGAGAGGCTTTTCTAGAAGAACGATTGGGAACAGTGGGATGACCTGCAGAGATCTAGTAAGGACTCACCCATTGGATTTGGTGACTTCAGCACGAACACATTCAGTTCATGCGTGAGTGTAGGAGCCATATTGGATCGGATTGTAGAGTCAGTGGGAGGTGAAGAAGCGAATTCAGTCAGCAAAGCCCTGCATACCTCAAACTTTGTGGCCTCAGGGCCCCTTTTTACTCCCAAACATTACTGAGAACCTCCAAATTTTGAGAGATGTTGGTGACAGCAAACATTAATTTATTTAAAAACAAGAACGACGCATAAGGAACGTGTTTTTTATAAAACATAACAAAATAAAAAAAAAACAAAAGCATGTGGTAAGGATAACATCTTTGCACATTTGCAGACAGATCCCTTCCATCTACAGCTTAATAGTTGCCGATGGGTCTCTCCGGTCTGCTCCTGGATTGAATATGTTGCAATATTACGGGAGGTAGGATGCGAGACAGACAGTTTGCCACAACTGAGACAGGGAAAGGAAGGAACTTCTTTTATTGTAACAAGAGCAAGGAGGCGATGATGGGTGTGCAGATGAATACATGACAGGTTTCAGGGCAGGAGGCTGAGGAACTGTTCATTCACAAGGTTGTACTCTCCAGGTAAAACAGGATCACAAAGCAGGAGAACAGAGGGGTCAGAATTTTAAAAAGCACAGGGATCATTTCAGAAGAGAGAATCCAATCTGCGTTTCTCATTAACAAATATAAGAAGTGACATCTGCTCTGATAAATATACAAGAAATTATCAAGAAAGGTTTGTGCAGTGGTGGGGAAATTGGAAGCCTTCTGGGAAACTGAAATTCATGCCAAAAGGGTTGAAGAGAAAGAACAAAAGAAAAGCAACATCTTTGTCCTTTCTGGAGAAAAGTTGAGTGAGGAGTGGCAATTTTTAGCTATTTGTAAGCCAGCAATAACAGTATTAACACAGGATGCAGCAGAGGGTAACATGATTACGTCTGGCTCCACAGCAGTTTTCTTCTCTGCATAACTCTACCTTATCACATAGAAACAAATCTTGTTTCCAAATAGAAAAACTGATGGATGCTAAAATCCATGAGTCATGGTTGGGCCTGGCCTAGCTCACGGACACCAATCTCTGCTCTTGGCACCAGCAGGAGACCCACACACTTTCCCGTGGTGATGACAAGAGAATCGGTCAATGAGTAAGAGGCAGCTGTGGCAGGGTGGGAAGCCATCCTCTCTGACCTCTTTAAATTGAAGCGCCTCTAAATTTTTCCAGCAGAGGCTCTTAACCTTTTCTACACCAGGAGAGCCTTTGGAAATCCAAGGACTCCTTCCAAGAACAATTATTTTAGGAGAGAGGCTTACCGACAACCAGCTAGCTAGTCTACCATTTCATGACTCCACCTCTGCCAGAGAAATTATATAACATGTATAAGATAAAATACATAGAATTACAAAGGAAGCCAAATACACTGCGATATAGTTATCTACATATTTTCAAGGCTAAATTTATAATATAGAAACATGCATACTTATTAGTTAATACATTAAGTAGAAAGATCTAGCACTATCTTAAAGTCCTACGGGTGTGACAAATGTCCAATGAGGTGGTAGCTGCTGGCAATATAAGAAGCAGTTTCCCAGCTCCTGGGAAGGCAGGACTGTAAAGAGATAAATTAAAGAGACTGGAGGAATAGCAGGGTGTGCATTCATGCTGTGGCTGCAATGGGATGCAGAGGAAGGCCTCCTAGCTCAGAAAGGGCTTCCTGGAGGAGATGCTGTCTGAACTGATGCAAGATTGAAGGTGTTATCTATAAATTAAGCAAAAGGAGTTTAAATTAAGAGGGATAGGACACGCCCCCAAAACATGGCGGTGAACAGACGCTAGGATCAGGCTCTCCTACAAAAAATCGATTTATGGAGAAAAATATCCCTAACTTTGAGAGCTGTCTCGAAGAGAACTGGATACCCTACGCAATACAATCAACCCCGGGGGTGCTTTGGACTTAAAAATAAACTGAAGAGTCGGAGTAAAGAGAAGAGAGGGGACATCTAATTCCACACAGAGGAGGAGCAGAGAGGAGAGATGGGAGGACAGCTTCCCCTGAGAGCCACTGAATACAAGGTTAGAAACTGCAGTGAGGTCGGAGGGCTCCGGCCAGCCGACTGGGAGCGCGACCCCCACTCCCCCACCCCACGACCCCCCTCTCTTCCCTGCGTGGCAGCCCTGAGGAGCAGGAAAGCGGGAGGGTCACTGTGTCCCATCCCCCACCTGGGGCTAGGTAACATCTCAAAGGGGA